>CAIGRN010036305.1:0-29970 GCA_903798345.1 Fraxinus anomala
GATCGATAAAATTTAAATATAAAAAATAATTTTACATGAATTATGAAACGTAAAGCCGTGATTATTTATGTTCCTCACACGCAACCATCATTTCGATTTTTCTTTCTTCTTTCTCTTACAAATTTTCATTTCTCCTATATCATGCAGTGCTGATAAACAAACATATTCTATGAAGTGAATTATTTTGATTTTTTTTTATATGAATTTAATGCTTGACCTTAAAAGTCAAATATTTCCTTACCCTACTTGTGGGATTCATACACCCCCAAACTTAATTTATTTTCACTCTGTTTCTGAGGGCGTAATCCTAGATTGGTTTACAAATCACTATTTTTACCCTCTCTTGTCTAGGTAGATGTTACTGATTGCAGTTTACATATCAACAAATGAGAATTTTCTTTATTTTTGACTGCATCAACCTCCAAAAATCAATTAAGTTACTAACCCATTATCAAATGTCGAATCATCTAAAACAAGTGTTTGGGACTTAATCAAGGCATGTGGGTACGTCTTCTATTTCATGCAACTTTAAAAAATAAATAATAAAATAAATAAATAAAGAATATATATATTCTTTAATCTATCTTATGTGTAGACGTCTCTTCATTAAGCTTTTTAAATGATCCATTTAGCAAATTTTAGGCCAATAACTCTCAAGTCAGATGATTTTAGGGTATCAGGTTTTAAACCCTTACATGCTTACTCACTCGATTCATAAAGGCTACTAAGAAACGTTTCATGATGAGATTGTTAAAGTTGTCTTCATAGGAATCTTTTAAGGTAGTTTCACAACATATTTTTTTCCTTTTATGCAGTGATTAGTGCAATATCCCTTACAAATGTGAGTAAGAGCTCTTAAATAGGTAAACTTAAGATTTTCATCCAATTTCATCCTATTGGTCTCATACAGTTCACACAAACTTTAGCATACACGGAATTCACATTTATCTCTAAATTTTCCTACAACAGCTTAACAACCCAATCATCCTAGATTTGATTTAAGAATATAATAATGTTTAGTAGTTGTTTGGATTTAGCATCTGAGTTCTCTATTTCAACCTATAAACATGGATCAACCTATTCATGTACAATGCTACAATCAATTCGCGTGCATAAGTATCACAGTTCGTATGAATAAGCAGAAAACATTTAACTAAAATAAATAACCTATTCATAATCCATAAACTAACACATGTCCTCAATAATATACATCATTGCCGACAAGGTTAACTAACTTACACAGGCATGCTAAAAAAGGAAAAAAAATATTTTTTTGTTTTTTATTTTTATTTTTATTATTATTATTTACTTATTTATTAAACATGCACACAAATCACACAAAATAATAAAAAATAAATAATAGGCAATTAGATAATTTATACTACACATAAAACTTAAATTGAATATTGTCTCCAATATAAAATTAAAGAAAAGTGAGAAGGACTTCCCTGAATTATTTGTATTGCATATGACGTTTTGGTGCTTATGATGCTGGATTTGATGGATATTTTTCATACTTTTCTCCCAAACTTGAGATATATCACGTTTTCTCATTGTCAATGTTGGTTTGAGTGTTTTGCGACGTCATGATCTTGAAAAATCAAATTTTGGATATTAAATATGTGGAATAGGGGTTACTTAGCTCAAACATCTAATAACGAACTTAATTACTCAAAGACCTAGGAAAAAATGGGATATGGATGATGATTCCTAAATAAACTGTAAAATAAACTAAACTATCATATAACTCGAAAAAAAAAGGGACGAAAGCTTGGGTTGCTTCCCAAGAAACTCTTATTTAACGTCATTATCTTGACGATGATGTGGATCTATGTTGATTCTCCAAGGGTAATTTCTTCCACATCTTGATCTTCTTCACTGTAATAGAGTTTGAGTCGTTGACCGTTTGCCTGAAATATGGACCCATCTTTGCTTACCAATTCTACTGAACCATAAGAAAACACCTTACGGACCATGAATGGTCCCGACCACCGTGATCTAAGTTTGCTTGGAAAAAGATTCAAGCGAGAGTTGAACAGAAGAGCTCGTTCTCCTGGTTTGAATTCCTTCCTTAGGATCCTCTTGTTGTGCCACAACTTTGTTTGCTCCTTATATATCTTTGCATTCTTTTATGCTTCGTTCCAAAATTCATCAAGCTCGTCAAGTTGAAACAAGCATTGTATACTTGCTAATTTCATATCTAGGTTCAACTTCTTCACATCCCAATAGGCTCGATGCTCCAATTCAACTGGTAGGTGACATACTTTTCCAAATACCAAACGGTACGGTGACTTTCCAATTGGCGTTTCGAAAGCTGTTCGATATGCCCATAGTGGTTCATCAAGTTTATGAACCTAGTCCTTATGGTTGGTGTTCACTGTCTTCTCCAATATTTGTTTGATCTCCCTGTTGGAGATTTCTGCTTGTCTATTGGATTGTGGATGATAACCAAGTGCTAGTTTGTGCATGGCATTGTATTTAGCCAAAAGGGAATTGAAAAGTTTGTTACAGAAATGTATACCTTCATCACTTACTATTGCCCTAGGCGTGCCAAACCGAGTGAAGATGTTTTTCTGCAGAAACTTCAAAACTACCTTGCATCATTTGTTTGTGTAACAATGGCCTTAACCCATTTAGAGATATAGTCTACTGTAAGAAGAATATATACTTGGCCAAAGGATGGTGGAAAAAGACCCTTGTAGTCTATACCCCACACATCAAATAATTCCACCTCGAACATATTAGTCAATGGAAGCTCATGATGCCTTGAGATATTCCAAGTATGTTGACAACGGTCACATATCTTCACAAAGACGTAGCAATCCTTGAAAAGAGTTGGCCAATAGAATTCCGACTGTAATACCTTAGAAGTAGTACGTGTAGGACCGAAATGACCTCCATAAGGTGAGGAATGACAATTCTCATAATTGATTTTGTTTCCGCATACGGACATACATCCTGATCATCATATTCGTACATTTTCTAAAGAGAAGTAAATCATCACATAGATATGATTTGACATCATGTAAGAATTTCTTCTTTTGGTGAGAATTCAAGTTTGGTAGCATCCTTGCACAAGCCAAGTAGTTAACAAAATCAGCATACCACTGGATCCTTGATAAAACTGCTAACAGAAGTTGACTGTTATCAGAATACCACATAAAAAGTTTCTTGAATTTGATTGTTATCTATCACATCTTCATTCTCCAACCGCGAAAGATGATCATCAACTACATTTTTACTACTTTTCTTATCCCGGATTTTCACATCGAACTCTTGCAACAATAAAATCCATCGAATTAAGCGAAGCTTAGCATCTTTCTTTTCAAACAGATATTAGATTGATGCATGATCTGTGTAGATGAATACTTTGGTGCCAATGAGATAAGATCTGAATTTGTCACAAGCAAAGACAACTGCTAACATCTCTTTCTCTGTTGTGGTGTAATACAATTGAGCTCCATTCACGATTTTCTTAGCATACTGAATTGCCCGAAAGATCTTTTCACTTCATTGTCTCAAAACTGGTCCTATCGCATAATCACTGACATCACACTTTACTTCAAATGGCTTACCTCAATTTGCACTATCATAACAGGAGTTGTAACCAATTTTTCCTTTATGGTTTCAAATGCCCTAAAACGATCATCATCAAAGACAAATGTTATATCTTTCTCTAGAAGGTTGCAAAGGGGTTTAGCTATTTTTGAAACATCTTTAATAAACATCCCATAAAACCCAGCGTGTCCCGAGAAACTCTGAATTTCTTTTACATTAATGGTGGTGGTAGCCTTGCTATTGTATCTATCTTAGCTCTGTCGACTTCCAGTGCCTTCGTTGAAACATGGTGGCCTAGTACAATTCCTTCTAGTACCATGAAATGACAATTCTCCCAGTTAAGAACTAAGGGCCTGTTTGACCCTTAATTTTCCCTAGAAGTAGGAATTCTTTTTCCATTTTCTAGCTTTTGCCTTCTTTGATAGTAGAAATTTTCCATAGAAATTTTTTTCTCACTTTCTCACACATGTGCACATTTTCCTTGATTTTGTTGAAATTGCTTTCCCACCTAAAAAGGTGGGTTTTCATTTTCCATTTTTTTTAATTATTATTATTATTTTTTTTTTATTTTTTTTGCAATTGGAACAAATTTTATAACCAATTGTAAAAAAAAAAAATTCATTTTAATGGATAATTTACATGTAAAACAAAGTTAAATGAACACTAAACTTTGATAAAAAATGATTTTCTTGGAATTTTTTTTTTTAACTTTTTGGAATGGAAACAAATTTTATAACCAATTATGGAAACATTTATCACTTTAATGGAAAATTTCCATGTAAAAAAAAAAGTCAAATGAACACAAAAAGATCCAAATTTTTATAATTTTCCATGTGAAAAATTATACTAATCAAACACACTTAATTACAAATTTCCTGAAAAACAAGTTCTAGGCAATTATTTTCTCTGGAATTCATTTTCTTTTCATCCATTTTCCACCCTTGCAATCAAACGGACTTTAAGTTCTTTTCTTTACAGCTTTGCAACACTAAAGAAAGATTGTGAAGGCAATTATTAAAAGAAGTACTAAAAATAGAAAAAATATTCGTAAATACCTCCATGATTCCCTCTACCGTGTTTGCAAAGATAGCAATCATATATCTCTAAAAAGTGTCTGAAGTATTGTATAATCCAAATGGCATTCGTCTATAGGCAAAAGTCCCATATGGGCAAGTGAATGTCTCTTCTCTTGATCCTTGGTGCTATTACAATCTGATTGTAGCTAGAATAACCATCAAGAAAATAATAGTGAGAGTAGCCCGGTAATCTGTCCAACATTTGATCAATGAATGAAAGTGGAAAGTATTTTTTCTAGTTTGTTTGTTCAGCTTCTGTAATCATTGGAAAACCTTCAACCAGTCACTGTTCTTGTAGGAATCAGGTCGTCGTTGTCGTTCTTGACTACTGTCATTCCACATTTCTTTCGTACCACCTGTACTGGCCTAAATCATGCACCATCTAAAATAGCAAATATAATCCCTGCTTTCAATAGCTTTAGTATCTATGCTCTCACCACTTCTTTCATAGCTGGATTCAATCTCATTTGATGTTCAATAGACGGTTTGTAAGAGTCTTCCATGAGAATTTTGTTCATGCAAACTGTAGGACTTATCTCCTTGATATCAACTATAGACTTTGTGTTCTCTCAACACTTTCAGTAATTTGTCCTCTTCATCCTTGGTAAGTGAGGAAGAAATAATCACAGGAGATGTTGAATTTTCCTCCAAGAATGCATGTCAAAGGTGGTCTGGAACTTGTTTCAATTCAGATTTACTGTGTTCATTGCCCTTGCTATTATCTGAACCCAGTGCATGCTGAATATCTTTACTCTGTGATGGATTATCTTTATCTAGCGATGATTCAAGAGCTAATAAGTAGTCAACTAATTCCTTGCTTCCTGTGTAACCTCTAGAAGTGTCAATGTCATCCTTTGTTGCACTAAACATCATACAATGCTCAAAGGGGTTCCTCAATGAATATCTTCTCTTCCTTCACGATAGAATCGATGAATTCGATTCTATGGCAAGTATTGATGTCATTGGTAGTTATGAACATCACTTTTTCTTCATTCACTCTCAATGTCAGTTGCCCTCATTGTACATCGATTATGGCTCTTCCTATTGCTAAGAATGACCTACCCCATATCAGCAGAAACTCTTGATTTTCTTCCATATCCAATATCACGAAGTCAGCTGGGAAGATACATTTATCAACCTTTACTAAAACATCTTCAATAATCCCTTGTGGGTATGTGATGGACCTGTCAGCTAGTTGCACATAAACCATTGTTGGTTTTACCTCCCCGAGGCATAACTTCTTGAAAACTGACAACGAGGTAATCCCTCTGGGATCCGATTCCTCTTCTTTGAGCTGCCCATGCTTCTCTAAATAGTGGATGATTCATTTATGTAGGGGCTTTCCCTATAACTTTCAACTTCGTTATTGGGGGCTTTGTTGTACGCCTCGAAGGACCAACAAGCTAATCATTTTTGGGACCTAATTCTCTTTTCCGGTGTCCACACTATCCTACATGGTGGATGGTTCATCCATGTAGGGGCTTCTTCCACAACGCTCAATATCGTCACAAGAGGCTTGTGGTACACGTCTTGGAGAACCAACAAGGTTATCCCTTTTGAGATCCGATCCTCTTTTCTAAGGCACCTATGCTTCCTTATATATTGGATGGTTCATCTGTGTATGAGCTTTTCCCATGACATTCAGCTTCATCATGAGAAGCTTGTACTACACGTCTTGGAGAACCACCAAGATAATCCTTTTTGGGATCTGATCATCTTTTTCGAGGCCCTTATGTTTCCCTACATGGTGGATGGTTCATCCATGTAGGGGCTTCTCCCATGATGTTTAGCTTCATCATGAGATACTTGTGTTGTACGCCTCAAAGAACCAATAGGTAATCACTTTTTGGGATCTGATCCTCTTCTTTGAGGTACCCACGCTTTCCTACATGGTAGATGGTTCATCCATGTAGGGGATTCTCCCATGAAGTTTAGCTTCGACATGGAAGGCTTGTACTTTAGATGTATTAGACGAAACGTAATTTTATTGAATCATTTCAAGATATTTACAATGGATGAGAAGGTTCCTCTAGCCGTAAAACTCATTCACTTGTAGTATATTCTAAGACGTTCTATGTTCCATGGGCAAGGCTGTAATTTCCCATCCAAGTCTTCTATCTAATAAGTGAAAGGTCGTAGCTCTTCTCTGATATAATATGGCCCTTCCCAGTTTGGACCCAATGTACCAACCCCTAGTTCTTTAGAAGATAGGAAAACTCTTCGAAGCACGAGGTCGTTTATTCGAAAGGATCTTTTCTAAACTTTTGCATTGTAGTAACAGGTCATCTTCCTTTTATATGCGGCTAGTTTTACTTGGGATTCGTCCCTGCTTTCATTGAAGAAATCGAGCTCACATCTTCTTGACCCCTATAACGAGCTTTTAGTCTATAACTCCCCGACTTTTGAATACCAAAGTGTACCAAGTTTTAAGATACCCCTACGAACTTACTAACTCGAGTAAAAAAGGTGTCGACGTGAGGCATGAGCTCAATAAGTGCAATACTTATTTTCTACAAAAATTTAGGGGTTAGATCCCTAGCATTTGGTCATCACCAAGCTTATACTAGAAAGTCAAAGATACTCTATACAAATCTTTCTCACATGCACGAAATTAACACAATCTTAAATTACTTCTTTCACCAGTTAGACGTTCCAAATTATTATGAAAACAGTTAAAAGATGTGAATCATGCGTTAAAGGATTAAGTACCTAAGTCATCTATATAGCCTATGCATATGAATCTTCATGTTCCTATTTCTGTACGACGCTATACTTAATTATTGTGCATAATCATTGTCACGTTTTCATGGATAAGCAAGAAATTAAACTCAAGCACATGATTCATCCACCATTCACAAACTAATACAAGCTTTCAAATTTATTCATCCTAGTCGACAAGGCTATCTAACTCACACAAGTATGCAATATTATTATTATTATTTTATTAATTTTTGTATTTTTAAAATACACAAAACACGCAAATCACACTATTCGTAAATTAACTGATTTGTTGATAGGCAAGTAATATCATCCCCCAACTTAAACTAAACATTGTCCGCAATGTAAAATTTAAAGAAAAAGGAGGAAGACTTACCTGATAGAAGACATTAATTGTCTTTGTTGTCATTGTCAGTGTCTTGTCGAGGTAGGCCTGGATTTGCAGTGTGATCAGGTAGTAGAAGAGGTTGATGGAATGTCCTGTCGACATATATCGAAGCCAAGTCCACATTGAACTCATTTTGATAGTGGAACAATTACATTGTATTTTGCATCAGATTCATCTGTAGTTGTACGACATGAAGCTAAGCAGCAAGGTCAGTATTAGGGTCTCCGACTGGGGTTGGTCGACATCATCGGGACGATCGTTCTTTCGGTACAGGGGATGGTGCACAGAGCCCAACCGGCTCATGAATTTCGAAGTCCTCTCCTATGTAATTACCAACTTCGGATGCACAACCTCTTCACATGGGTGTGTTACAACCCCACCTCTTAGACAAAGCTCAAAGATCAATGACGGGTGCCCCAAACCACTAGTAATCAACCCTCTCAAAGTATGTAGAATGTTGTTGTAGATTGCCTTTCCAACATCAATTGACAAATAGCTTTAAAAGAATAATTGAGCGTCGCACGCTCCTTGCTGACCTCGCATAAATTAGTGCTAAGTAAGAGTTTGGCAAAAATGAAATGATGCCAGGCCTTACACTACGAAGCCATACCTAAGGCAGGGAAGTTAATCACATCTATCTCCAACCATTTCCTAGAAGTTCTACGTGGGGCCAAAATTCGAATGATTTTGTCGAGATTAACTCCCTCTTAGCGAAGCCAAGAATAGTCATCATCCTCAATATCCTGCAAATTATAGAACCTGTTAATGGATGTTCTATCGAAAGGGATTCGTTTACCTCATACAAACACTTAAAAGTTTTCGTGTTCCTTTGAATTGGCATTAAATTCCCTAACAATCAAAATTAGTGCACGTCGTAGCTGTTTGGCAAAGCTTCCCATTTTTCGTTGTTCAATCTACTCATCATGTAATTGTCGAAGCCTCTTTCAGGGATATAGATCTTGCGTACCACTAAGTTATTATATCGTTTGGTGGTTTAGGCACTAATGAATTTGCTCCTTTGACCTCTTTCAGGTATACCGGTCTTGTATATCACTAAGTTATTATATCATTTGGCGGCTTCTGCACTAATGAATTTGCTCCTATCAAAGGAGCTGGAAGAGGAGGCTGTAGCCTTTGATCTCCCTTTAGGCGGCATTGTACCTATGTAGAAAGATAAGATGAAAACACTTTGTAAAATAGGTAATAAATATAGAAGTACTTCCCAAAATACACCAACTTATGCAATGTTTCAAGCACCAAAGTGTATAAAGTCTTGCCGTCGAGAAATGTGTCATGAGAAATAGTATGTGATGGTGTGCAAATTGATATAGGTGGTTTGCAAGATAATGTCTACAAATTTAAAAACAAAAAAGAATTCCAAATGTAGATGAGACAATTCAATGACTTAGTTATCCCTAGGTAGACATGAATGTTCACATGGACAAATTATCAAACACCTAGGGCCGTTGTATTAACAGGAAGTTAAACTAAGGAGTTGTGGTATAATCCACAACCAAAACTTCATATCTTCTCAAACACACTCATTACTCCACAATTACCCGAGTCTAATACTCTGCATTTGTGCAATTTTAATAGCACATGTAAGGAAGTAAAGTAGAAGAATTACCTTGAAATCCTTAGCTCAGAGGGAAGATAATGAATGAAATCACCACTTGCAAACTATTTGAATTCAATACCTTTATGGTAGATGGAAAAATGTCGTGTGTGTGTATGTGTGTGTTCTTGGTGAGATAGTGAAGAAGAGAGAATTAAAGATGAAGAAGAAGAAAAACTAAGGAGAAAGGGAAAGGTTTGGTTATTTTTTTTTTAATTACATCATAGCGTATGGATGCTGCGTTTCTGTAAATAAGAGTAGTTTCCCAGTGCATGTGCGCTGAGAGTGCAATGCCTAGACGCTGTGTTTCTGAATTTTTTTTTTTTTATACATTTTTACCTTTCATTCTCCATTCTAGAATTTATTCATCCACCCCAACTTGATGAATTGAATTGCACTTTCCCATTCAAGCTTGTTACTAAGAATAAAATATACCTTCCTAAAAAATGAAAATTATACATATATATAATAAGAGAAGGATATGGATTGGGTTGCCTATCAAGAAGTGCTTCTTTACAGTCATTAGCTGGACTTTGTGCCGATATTATTCTTGAACAGCTAGTCCAAGGCTTTCCTTTGTGGTGGGGAGATCCTTTACATATTGTTTGATGTGATATCCATTAACCTTGAAATTTCTGTTGGTTGGGTGGTGTAACTCAACTATACCATAAGGAAACACTTGGGATACTGTGAAAAGTCTGGAATATTTTGATTTTAATTTTCCTGGAAAGAGTTTAAGTCTCGAGTTGTACAAGAGCACTTGATCTCCCACTCTGAAAATTCACTATCTAATGTTCTTATCATACCACTGCTTTGTCCTTTCTTTGTCGATGTATGCATTCTCATAGGATTCTCTTCTAAATTCTCCCAATTCATGTAGTTGTAACATTCATTTTTCTCAGCCTTCTCTAAGTCCATGTTCAATTGCTTCAATTCCCAATATGCACATATGCTCTGTGCTCCAACTCAACTGGTAAGTGAATGGCTTTTTCAAACACTATTTGGTATGTCGATATTCCAATCGGTGTCTCGTACACGGTACAATAAGCCCACAAAGCATCGTCCAATTTCTTGGACCAATCTTTTCTAGATGCATTCACCTTGAGTTCCAGAATTCTTTTCACTTATCTGTTGGAAGTTTCAACCTATCCACTTGTTTGAAGGTGATAAGGTGTGGCGATGCGATGTTGTACCCCATACTTATGAAGCATCGTCTAGAATAATCGATTGCGGAAGTGAGTTCACCATCACTTATAATGGCTCTTAGTGATCCATAGCGGTTGAAAATATGTTTTCTCATAAAATCTACCTCCACCCTTGCATCATTAATGGGCAACACCTTGGATTCCACCCATTTGGAGACATAGTCCACTTCTACAAGGATATATAGATTATTATAGGATGACGAAAAAGGTCCCATAAAATCAACTTCCCATATATCAAATATTTCTACCTTCAAAATATTGTTTAGTGGCATTTCGTGATGGGAATATATGTTACCTGTCCTTTGACACTTATCACATGATTTATAGAATCTGTGACGGTCTTTAAATAATGTTGGCCAAATGAACCCACATTGAAGTACCTTCATTACTGTTTTAGTGGGGGCCAAAGTATCTTCCATAAGCTGAAGCATGAACCCGTGATGGGATGGGCTTCATCTCATCCCCGACACACATTTTCTGATTATTTGGTCTGCCCCTGTTCTGTATAAATTTAGACCATCCCAATAATAGAATTTTGCTTCGTAGAGAAACTTCTTCTTCTCCTGATAAGTAAAGTCTGGATCCACATACCCACTCGCTAAGTAGTTGACAAAATCTACATACCAATGAACCTTTTCCACCTGCAATAACTGTTCATCTGGAAATATCTCATTGATATCTACCTCATCTGAATCATTCGACTGTTCTACCCTCAATAAGTGATCCACTACCTAGTTTTCTGTTCCTTTTTATCATGAATTTCAATAACAAACTCTTGTAGTAACAGAACCCATCGAATCAGCTTGGTTTTAGCGTCCTTCTCGAACAAATATTTTAAAGATGTATGGTCTGTGTAGACTATCACCTTTGAACCAATCAAATAAGAACGAAATTTTTCGAAAGCAAATACTACCGCTAGCATTTCTTTCTCAGTTGTTGTGCAATCGATCTGGGCATCTATCAAAGTTTTGCTGGCATAGTAGATGACATGCAATACCTTTCCTTTGCATTGACCAACACTACCCCCACTGTGAAATCACTAGCATCATACATGAGCTCAAAGGGTAGTTCCCAATCTGGAGCCACTATAACAGGTGCAGACGTTAAATTTTCTTTCCAAGTGTTAAAAACATGTAAATACTCATCAGAAAAGTTAAAATGTACATCATTATCCAGTAGATTGCACATAGGTTTTGTAATCTTTGAAAAGTCTTGAATGAATCTTCTATAAAACGTAGCATGTCCTGAAAAACTTCTAATTCCTCTAACTGATGTGAGGGGCTGCAATTTTTCGAACACTTGTACCTTGGATTTGTCAAGCTCTATATTCTGTGAAGAGATCCTATGCCCCAACATTATTTCTTCATTCACCAAAAAATGACACTTTTCCAATTAAGTACCTAATTTTTTTCTTCACATCTTTGTAACACTAAAGATAAACATTCCAAGTAGTCATCAAAAGAATCCCCAAATACTGAAAAGTCATCCATATCTCGATATACTTTTCCACCATGTTAGAGAATATAGCCATCATGCATTGCTGAAACCTTGCAGGTGCGTTGCATAGGCCAAAAGGCATTCTCCTAAAGGCAAAAGTTCCATAGGGGCATGTGAAGGTTGTTTTCTCTTGATCTTCTGGAGTAATGAATATTTGACTGTATCCTGAATATCTATCCAGAAAGCAGTGATTAGAGTGACTTGCTATCCATTTGGCTACTTCACATGTATTTTTGCCAGTAGAACTCTACTTTTAGTTGTAATAGCTTGCACTTGCTCATTTGGATTTATCATCGTATTGCCTAGCAATGTCCCTTTTGAGCATTCTGTAAGTTGTACTATCTGAACAATTTCTATCTCTAGCTTCTTGATAGATGCCTGCTGATTCTGAAAGTTTGTGTCAATTTGTTGGAACACCTTGTCTGTCTTTTGCATATATTGAATGAACATCTCCTACAAACATGATTTTTTCTCTTGGGTATTATTTGAACCATCCCTTACTAATTATCTGACCATCTGAAGTTTGGTTGTATCTAACCTGGGTTTTATGTTTGTCCATATGGGTTGAAATTGCGGGAACCATTTTCAATCGATAAAGTTATGATATATAATTTTCTTTTCCAAAAGAATTTAAATATATCCTAACCACGACCCAAATCTATTCATAGCCAAATTTGAATGATTAGAATGTATTAAAATTTAGATTATTTATATGATTGTACACGTAATAAATGGTATTCCTAACATCTATTGCACATATGTTAATTTTGTCGTGTTCTAAACTTATTGTGCACCTCTTAACACTACAACAAGCAACTAATTATCTAATTGACGGCCAATCAATTAAATAATGCAATGGGTATGCAAAATTAATCAAGTAACATATGAAATAAACTAAACTAATAGTCTTGAATTAAAACAAATACAAAATAGGGTGGTTCATCTTCATTCAACACAAAAACGAATCTAGCCTAGCATATTAATATATAAATTACAAGAAAAATAATAGAAAAATATCACTCGGATCATGAAATCATTCAAAAATGCCGATCTTCAAGCTCAATGTTGAATTCTTCAAAATCTTGATGTAATTGACATTCAATTCCTTGATAGGGCTTGATCTCCGCTCTCAAAATATAGTAATTGACCCCTTGTTCTTGAGAAATTTGATGATCTATTGTGTATGAAGAGGCAAGAGAGGATTTTTTTTTCATGTATAATCCTCGTTTTTTATTTATAATAGCTAGAAAATATGTCAAAATTGCACCCAATTTGGATTCCAAAAGAGTTTGAATCTAAAATAAAACAGTTGATTCATCTGGAAAAATGGCCCGCGCACGTCATTGAGCTAAATGGCTCTCAGGTTGGGGAAAATAGGGTGCCACGCGCGCACATGTTTGCTTCGGTTTGTCTCTAAGCAGCTTTTAGTATTTTGGCCATAACTTTCTTTATAGATATCCGATTGAGATAATTCAAAATGAGTTAGAAATATAATTCAAAGGGCTAAAATTCTTCTAAAATACAAATTTTTCCAATTTTTCTATTCGAAAAATAGGTCTCAAGTTGAGGCCAAAAATTCGAAGCATTACTTCTTCGGCTGGAAATTGATTTGTAAAAATACTTCCGCTATATTTCACTCATTTGACCTACAATTACATCCAATTGATCATATATGATCTTCAATCATCATTTTGTGGTCCGAATCAACTATTAGATATTACACTTTTGTCCCCAAATTTTGGATATCCTTTGTTTTCGCACGTTTTTCGTTTCTTTCTTCCAAATCCACAATTTGCATTGAATTCAACCTAACAAAAATAATTAACACAAAATTAAGTTATAACTCATCCAAATTACTAATAAATACTATAATTTAATGGTCTAGATAAGTGTACAAAATACTATCAACTGTCATCACTTTCTTAGTATTGTTTGTCCATGTTATTCTTATGATCTTCGAATCCTTGCATTCATTTATAAAGCTGGTGATGTGATGGAAGGTTTGTTAAACTAACTCATGAGAAATCCTGAGAAGTTAGAAATGAGACAACCCATATTTATTTGAATTATGTATTGAAATTTTTTTCCATCAAAATCCCAACACATGCAAAATTCATAGATGGATTGCCCTTATGATAAAGTAGCTCAACATGGTATTAGAACATCTAGTAGTTTTAAATTCATAGATGGATTGCCGCAAGGTATGAATTCAAGACTATGAGATGCTCTATACCATGTTGTGCCACCTCCTCTTAAATTTGCATTGAATTCAACCTAACAAACATAATTAACACAAAATGAAGCTATAACTCCTCCTATACACTAACAAATACTCTAATCTAGTGGTCTAAATAAGTGTACAAAATACACTTATCATGTGCACATGCATAATTTCCGCATGCACGCCATTGAGTCAAATGGTTCTCGGGTTGGTGAAAACATGGTACCGTGTACGCCAGAATTGCCTACGCGTACGCTAGTTTGTATTGTTTCGTCTCTATACAGTTTTTGATATTTTGGTCATAATTTTCTCTCCCGTTATCCGATTGAGGTGATTCAAAGTGTGTTGAAAATCGAACTCAAAGGACTACAATTCTTTGGAAATAGAATTTTTCCAATTCAAACATTTGCTATGCTAGAAATAAGTCTCAACGTGAGGCTGAAAATCCCAAACATAGCTTTTTCGGCTAGACTTGTGAAAATACATTAATTATATATAATGAAAGAAATCTATAAAGGGTATACACTACTCCCTTTACTTAGATGCATAGACGAAGACGAGACTATATATGTAATGAAAGAAATCTATAAGGGCATATGTGGAAACCTCGCTAATGGACATTCTCTAGCACAAAAGTATTTGATGCAAAGTTACTACTGGCTTAACATGAGGAAACACGCGATACATTTTGCTAGAAAATGTGAAAAGTGTTAAAAGTTCGAAGCTATTTTATAACAACCCGTACAAGAACTAGTAACCAACAATGGCCTTTGGCCCATCGCCAAATGGGAAATTGACTTTGCTGGACCATTACGTAGGGAAAGGTCCAATATAAAGTTCTTAATCATGGCAGTAGATTATTTCATCAAGTGAGTAGAAGTCAAACCCCTTTTAACCATCACGGAGACCAACACTTCTAAATTCATATGGAAAAATATCATTTGTCATTTCAGAGTACCAAACTCTACTATTTCAGAAAATGGAACACAATTCCGAGGGAAAAGGTTCAAAGTAATGTGTGAAGAGCTAGGTATCTGAATACATTTCTCCACTCAGTACTATCCCCAGGCTAATGGACAAGTTGAAGTTGTCAATAAAACTTTAAGAAACTTCCTATGAGCTATGGGCTGACGAACTCCTACAAATTCTATGGTCATTCCTCACCCTCACAAAAATGTTACAGGAGAAACCTTTTTTTCCGTAGCCTATGGAATGGAAGTCATGGTACTAGTTGAAATCGAAGTCAGTTCGGCAAGAAAAGTAGGATATGAAGAGGGACAAAATGAAGAAGCCATAAAACAAACCTAGGTCTCTTAGAAGAAATGTGGGACCACATACCAAAAGAGAATGAGAAGATACTTCAACTCGAAAGTTCACAATAAAAGTTTCAAAGTAGGGGACTTATTTTTTAAAAACGTATTTGTTGCAAACAAATAAATGACTTCTAGTTCACATGGCCCAACGTGATAAGGACCGTACACGAAATTTGAAGTTTTGAGATTAAAAAAATACAAGCTTGCCAAAAAAATGGCGAACCCATTTAACATCCCTGAAATGACATGTATTTAAAAAATATTATTAGTAATGAGGAGTTGTTATCCTGATTGAACAAACTCAATAAAGTTAACTGTCAACTTATTAAGTTCCATATTTGAATACCCGATGATTGAAGCCCACCAAGCTTATTAGTTATTTAATGTGCAAGGTCAACAACAATAGTGAAGCAAAGAGAGAGAAAAGGAAAACTCTCATTAATAAAAAGAAAATTTAAAAAACAAGAAGCATTTGTGAACTAAATCTATTACATAGCTAAAAAGCATATCCTATGAATTAGATTACCCTACACATCCCTTTTACCTACATCTGATCCATTTGTTCAAAGCACCATCTAGAAGTTGAACATGCGTTAGTCGACAAAGAAATGCATGAGGATTTATCACAATATTTGGAACTATGCCTTGCATAGTGATCCCTAGCAGATGCACATCTAAGGAAGATGCAAGAACATGGCAAGCTTGCCAGCTTTTGAATCATATATGCTGGAATCAAAGTTGCAAAAATACAATCATAGCATAGCGGGAAAAAGATTAGGGGTAATTCCAAGATCTTGTCCAATTATATAATATTAGCATAAGGCCTAAAGATGGTTCATCGGAGAAATATAGTGAAATTAAAAACAAAGTTGAAGAAGCACTTAAAAGAGTTTAGGCGAGACGAGAGATTTTCCACTAGAATCTGCAATGAACCAACTATCAAAATACATGTTCTGTAATTAAGAAAAATAAAAGCAAACACGAAGCGTATATAATGCATGCATGGAATTCATCACCTGAAACGCCATGCAATCTTAGCCATAGAATACAAAAGAACACACAACTGTAAAACAATTATACGATGCATGCATGGAATAGAGAAAATCAAAAGAATGCTTTCCGTGATCATGCGTGAATTGGCATTAAAATTTTAAAAATGTTCCTTCTACCTTACACGTTAAACACCAATAAATAAGTAAGCCAAGTCATCAGGGAAGTTCGCGGTCCAAAGCAGTGAATAATTAAAGTTCTAGATTTAATATAGATAATAAAAGCTTCGACCTCTAATACTCAACTAGGATAATTATCTCTTGTTAAAGATTTAGTTCTTTCAAATAAGTGGTCGAGGTTCAATCAAAGTATTTAGTGTATCTTCTATTTCATGTACTTATTTTTTTCAATTATATTGTGCGTATTCAGTTTCATGCATTAGCTATCCCTTTTTGAAGTTTTTGGGGATTTTTAATAGGTGTCCTTGTTGGGATCTTTTAGAGTAGCTTTGTATAAGAGATTTTTCCCTTTTATTCACACTATGATTAGTGCAATGCCACTTATTCGTGCGAAACCCACAAGCGTATGGGATTGTTGACAAGTAATAGAATTAGTAAGGTGAGAATATTGTCCCACAGGGAATAAATTCAATTAAAGGTTACTAGTTTCATATGAAATTAAAATTATGTAAATAAAAGAGAATTTATGATTTGATTTATCCTAAATTAATCAAGTAAAGCTGTAAAAGTTTGGTTTTTATCAAATTATGGATGATTGTATTGAATCTTGAAACCGCCTATTGCTATCGAATTCAATTCTTGATTTGTACTATAGTTTCGTTCATGCGTTTTGACAATCTATAAAGCTATGATATATTATTTTCTTTTTTAAGACAAATTAAATCCATCCTAACCACGACCCATATCTATTCCTAACCCGAATTCAAATGATTAGAATGCATTAAATTTTAAATTATCTATATGACTGCATACGTGATAAATGTTATTCCTAACATCTATTGCACATATATTAATTTTATCGCTTTCTAAACTTATTGTGAGTCTCCCACCACTACAACAAGTAACTAATAATCTAATTGGTGACCAATCAATTAAATAATGTAATAGGTATGCAAAATTAATCAAGAAACGCAAGAAATAAACTAAATTACAAGTCTTGATTTAGAAATAAATACCAAATATTGTCCATCTTCATCCAATACAAAAACGGATCTAGCCTAAAATATTAATATATAAATTATACGAAAATAATAGAAAAATATAACCTAGATCATGAAATAATTCAAAGATGTTGATCTTCAAGTCCAGGGTTGAATTCTTCAGAATTTTGATGTAATTGACATTCAATTTCTTGCTAGGACTTGATCTCCACTCTCAAAATATTGCAATTGACACCTTATTTTTGATGAATATTATGATATTATTGTGTATAAAGAGATAAGAGAGAGTTTTTTTCAATGTATAGCCCATGTTTCGTATTTATAAGAGTCGAAAAATAAGCCAAAATAGCGTCTTTGGGTACAAAAGGAAATTGTTGATTCATCTGTGGAAATAATCACCGCACGTGCCTTTGAGTAGTTTTGTTCTTGGTAAATAATATATAGGGTTGTGTGCGAGTGTCGGTTCACGTCAGTTCGTCCTTGAGCAGCTTTTGGTATGTTGGTCATAACTTTGTCTTCCGATATCTGATTGAGGTGATTCAAAATGTGTTGAAAGGCTAACTTAAAGGGATACAATTATTTTAGAATATAATTTTTCCAATTCGAATTTTTTCTATTCGAAAAATGGATCTCAAGTTGAGGCTAAAAGTCTGCAGCATAACTTCTTCGGCTGGAAATTGATTTGTGAAAAATACTTCAACAACTATATTTCACTCATTTGAACTCTAATTGCATCCAATTGATCATATGTGATCTTCAATCATCGTTTTATGGTCCGAATCAACTATTGAATGTTTATACTTTGGTCCCCAAACTTTGGATTTCTTTATTGTTTGCCCCTTTTTTGTTCCTTTTTTCCAATTCCATAAATCCAAATTAATGGTCTAGATAAGTGTACAAAATACATTTATCAAATACCCCCAAAACTTGAACATTTGTTTGTCCTCAAACAAAATTATAACCTAACGTAAACAAAAAATTTAAACACACATGATTAGATAATTTGCCTTTGGTCTCAAGTTTGAAATATATGTATTAAAATTATGAACTGCTACAAAATCACAATGCTAAAATTAATTTATACTTATCTAATGCAAAACAAATGCACGCATATGTGTGTGTGTGTGTGTGTGAAAATTCATGTCAAAAGTTATAAATTCATAAAGTGATTCAAATTCTGACCCTCAATAGTCAAATTTATCATTTCTCCACTCATGAGATTCACACCCCAAACTTATTTATATAACTCTCCCAATGTGCGATCTAAAGTTGAATTTATATACTAATCATCATACTTTCTAATTTGGTTAGATTTTAATAATTGCAGCTCACACATCAACAAATAAGGATTCTCCACATTTTTTGTTGTTTCTACCTCGAAGAATAACTAAGTTAATAATCCATTGTCAACGGTTTAGATTCTCTCAAACAAGTGTTTGGGACTTAATCAAGGCATGTAACAATCTTTTTTTTTCTTTTTTTCATCTTATATGCGGACTTCTCTTCATTAAGCTTTCGAAATGACCATTGTAGCCAGTTTTTAACCGATGACTCCCAAATCAGGTGAGTATAGAGCACCAAATTTTAGATATCTTTGCAAATTTAGTCACTCGAGTCATAAAGACTACGAATAGAAGTTTCACAGCGAGACAATATTTTCTTTTTCTTTTTTTCATGCAATGACTAATATAATATCCCTTATTAAATACTTGTTCTAAAAGTAACCTCTAACTTAAAAATTTTCACCTAATTTTTATCTTATTAGCCTCAAATAATCCACATAAAAATTAGCACACATAGAATCCACATACATCTCAATGTCTCTCACAACACCTCAACCACCTCTAAACTATCCTAGATTTGGTTTATGGATGCATAATTTAGTGGTTATTTGGATTTAGTATCTAAGGTCCATTAATTAATCTTTTTTCAACATATTCAAATTTTGAATCAAACTATTCCTTCACAATGCAGAACATAAATTTCGTGCACAAATATATCAAGTTTTACATGAATAAGCATATATTAACCCTAACATGTAATTTTGTCCACAATTTATAATTTAACACATAATTCCAAATGTATGCATCATAGTAGACAGATTTATCTAACCCAAACAAGCACACAAAAATAAAAATAAAACTGAAGATATTTTTTTCAAATTTGAATTTTTGGATTTTTTTGGTGTACGAACAAGCACACAAAATAGTAAAAACCAGATGAAAACTCAATATTTTTCTACCTTCAAACTTATAACATACATTTCCCTAAATGTCTAAAAATATAATAAGAAATATACAAAAATCAAGGGCAAAAAAGAAAACTAAGTACTTCCCTAGTGTAAATCTGCAGGTGGTGAATGGACTGGCATGAAAGATGCTATCTTGCTATGTCTTTTCCCTTATCCAATATGTTTGAGTGTAATATTCCTTCAAAATAATTAGAAAATCAATCTTAACATAGAACACTCTATAATAAACTCAAACACTTTAAAGGGAAAATGGGGATGAAGATACCCCACACTACTAAAAGCAATAAAAATTATTAATCCCATATCTAAAAAGTCTAATAAATAAAAGGGAAGAAAATTGAGTTGTCTTCCAATAAGAGCTAATTTATAGTCTTTAACTTGTTTTTTTTGTTAAAGGATGGTGGTACCTCCGAGATTTTATTATTATGTGCTCACTTATGGCAGAGGAATACCGTGGTTACATGAAGAAATAATAAAAGTAGTAAATGAGGAAGTACTACATTCCTTACAATGAAAATAAATTATAAAGGACAAAAATAATAATAAAGAATAAAAAATCATATTCTAATGCTGGGCAGACCATGTTTATAAATCTGTACGAGTGCCCTAACATGTCATGGTAGGTCAGTAGCTCCATATCTCTGATATTGTCGATAATCCCAACCTTCTACAGTAAGAACATCTGTAACCTGATTCCATTCTCTGTAGATGCGAGAAACTGTGTCTCTATCGAATGATATGATGTCTATGATCAGTCTAAGTATGCCCCGAATAGCACATGATCCTCCACCTCTAGTGATGCAGTGAGTAGCCACTACAGAATC
Source organism: Fraxinus anomala (assembly GCA_903798345.1). Lineage (NCBI taxonomy): Eukaryota > Viridiplantae > Streptophyta > Magnoliopsida > Lamiales > Oleaceae > Fraxinus > Fraxinus anomala. Next base: position 20,837 of record CAIGRN010036305.1, read on the forward strand.
TGACTCAATCCAAATGTCTGAAAGATCGAGTCCTCTAGCTAGTAAAAGCCCATATAAAATAGCCCTTAGCTCTGCCTCTAATATCATGCATGATTTCTACGAAGCTGAGAAAGCTCTAATACAATGACCTAGGTGATCTCTAATGATGCCTTCCCCATTCGTAAAACCATCATTGATGTATCCATCAGTATTGATCTTGACATATCCAACTGATGTAGTGCGCCACCAAACCAAAACGTGGGGAGATGAGGGGGAGGGGGTCCAAAGTAATACTAAAGATGGGTGCAAGTGTTAAATCCCATTGCCAATGCACAACTCGAAATAGTTTTCCCTTAGGAAGAAAATGGATCATACGATAAACCCTCCAAATGATACGTCTGGCCTCCATGCGGATTCTCCTATGCTTTGCATCATTCCTCTCTATCCAAAGAAACTAAAATATCAGTAGAGGAATAATAGTACGAATGTGTCCACAACGAACTTACTGTCCAGAATATCTCTATATCTGGAACCTCTGTCTGGCTTCCTTCCTCTTCTGAACTCATAGAAATCTAAAAAATATCCCGAAAATATTGTCATACCTGATTGGAAATGCTACGCTAGTGAAGATGTGACTGATAGTCTCAGTCTCAGAACAAAACTGGCAACAAAAAGCCAACTGGCATCTAATCCTACTTTAAATAACCACATCTACTGGAATGAGGTCTTACCATAGTCTCCAACAGAAGAATGTGACAGTAATCGGCAAAATGGTGCTCCACAGTAACCGTTATGAATCCTGACACTGCGCCACGTACGTGTGAGCTACCATGCGAATTTGGTATCGAAGCTACCATCCGACGTATCCCGCCAAACAATGTGATCTAGAAAATCTACACATAAAGGTATAGCCCATATCTGTATCGCCATAAGAGGAGATAGAACTTATAATAAACATCATATATCTCACCAAATGTTATATAAAAATCATGTACCATCGCAGATGTGTGCTGCCGGTGTGGGAATAGGGATGCCAACGTGGTCTCACCCATCCAACAATCATACCAAAAGAATATCTGACTTGCCCCAAGGTGCCATGCATTATGTGGCTCTGTTCGAAGTCGAACTAATTTCAACCTCTTCCAGATAAAAGAAGCTGATTTGGGAACTGCTGCAAGTGAAGGATGTGTCCCCATACAATACTTTCTCAGCAAAAACTGTGCCCAAAGTGATCTCGAAGAATTGAACAACCACGAGAGCTTTATGGAGAAGGTGTCCACGACATCCTGCAATCTCCTTAAGCATAGACCAACATCATCAGTAAGAAGGTAAATTTCCTTCCCGCTCCGCCAATGTAAATGTCGCATCCACTCCTTGGAGTCCTATAGGAAATGCATAAAGGTGCTCTCAAGTTTCTTCAAGATAGTCTTGAGGATTGCATAATCTGAAGAAGATGTAATTGCATGGAAGAGAGCACTGATCTCAACAAGGTAATTTGAACCCCAAGTGACAAAACTCGTGATGCCTAACTTGAAATCTTGTTCCTGACCTTCTGGATAAGGTCATCATAAATGAAGCTCCTCTTGGCCCCCTTAAATAAAGGGACCCTCAGATAAGTGACCACACAATCAAGAATCTGCCTAATAGACTATTTCTGTTCGCTAATGAATATGATCATATCATTAGCAAATGAAAGGTGTGAGACAAGGGTACTACCTCCATGCTAATAGCACATAATGGGATACTTATGAAACCTTTGAGTGAGCAAGCATGAAAAGTGATCTACAGTGATGATGAACTGTGATGGCTAAATGGGATCACCCTATTTAAGCCCTTGTGAGGAAGGAAAAAAACCACATGGGCGGCCATTTAAGAGTATAGAAAAATGACACTCTGAGATGCACTGCCTGATCCTGTCGATCCAGATCTGATCAAATCCAAATACCTCAAATACAGAATAAATAAAGCCCCAGTCCATCCAATCATATGCTTTAGCCATGTCTAGCTTCAGCACAATGTTACCACCCTCCGCACTCTAGATCTAAAGTATAGAGAAGCTCCTGAACTAATGAGATATTGTCCCCAATCAAGAGGCTAGGGATGAAGCAACTCCGTGGATGAGAGATAATGCTCGGTAACAGTGTACTCAACCGAGTGACTTGTAAAGAGAGTTTTTAATCTTGCATTGGCTGCACTGATAGTTGTTCCTTAAGTCATCTTTAAGCTTCCAGATTATAAGATTTCCATTATTGTCTCGCCCAACAATTCTTCTAGAATTATACTTTTTCCAAGTCGAACATTTACCATCCGAAAACTAGGTCTCAAGTTGATGCTAAAAATCTAGAGTATAACTTCTTCGATTGGAAATTGATTTATGAAAATACTTCAACTATATTTCACTCTTTCGACCTCCAGTTGCATCCAAATTGAACAGATGTGATCTTCAATCATCGTTTTATGGTCCCAATCAACTATCAAATGTACACTTTGGTCCCCAAACTTGGATTTCTTTCCTATTTGCCCATTTTTCATTCCTTTCTTCCAATTTCACAATTTGTTCATTGAGTTCAACCCAACAAACATAATAACACATAGTTAAACTATAACTCGTCCAAATCACTAACATATACTCCAATTTAATGGGCTAGATAACTGTACAAAATACACTTATTATCCATCATTAAACAGGTATTCTTAAAAACTGGCCTTTAACTCAAGGATTTGACCTAATCTTTATCTCATTGGTCTTAGATAATCTACACACAATTTCACACATAGAATCCCTGATCATATCATTGTTTTCCTAGACTAGTTCAATCATCTCAAAACTATCCCAAATTTAGTTTAGGGATGTATATAATAATGGTTTTTCTTAGGTTTAACAACTAAATTTCACTACTTTCAACCTATTCCAGCATATGAACCAAAACACTCATTCATGATGCAAAAAATAAGAGTTTTGTATGCAACAAAGATCGAGTTTTATGTAAGTAAGCATTAATCAATCATATCATGTCATATTTCCACCATTCTTAGTCAACACATAATTCCAATATATGCATCATTACCAGCAAAGCCATCTAACTCATAAAAGTACATAAGAATATTTTATTTCACTACATAACACACAAGAAACATGCAAAAACAATAAAACACATAATATCGATGATAACATCCCTCTTTAAAATTTAAAATGTACATTGCCCTCAATGTATGAAAATATAATGAAAGTGCAAGAACTAAATAGTCCGCTTGATCATGTCGTCCCTTTGTCAACGATAATTTAAGTTTTCATCAATGTCATGTTCCTGTAAAATGAATAAAATTCAAAAGTTAGTGATCAAATAACCTGAAATAATTAATATTATACTAAAACACCTCATATCCATAAGAAATTCAAGAGACGAATGGGAAAACAGAATAGAGGACATAGGCAGGTTATCGCCGCGAGTTATGGCCCGAGTTACTGTTCACTTTTTTGTATGGATGATGACACCTGAATAAAAATAAACTTCTTATCCTATCTATGGAAAGTGTAATAAATAAAAGGGATGAAAATTGGATTGTCTCCCCATAAACGCTTGTTTATAGTCATTAGCTTGACTTTGTTATTTTGGCTACTTTGGTGGCTTGAAAAACTTATTTTTGACTTTGCAACAACTACACTTGTAGACATCTTCAGCCTCATCCTTGAACCTCCAACACTAAAAGTTTCCATATTGATCATTTATTTTCCCAACCAGTCCACAAACGTCTTTCTTGTGGCGATGACTTCCATAGTCATCATTTACTTCAATGTCAATCTTCATGCACTTCTCGGGGTAAGATGGTTGCTTTAGTAGAGAGCTCATGGTAAAACTCTAAAGAACTATAAAGTCAGCTGAAAAGATGAAATCTCTAGTTTTGATGAGAATGTCCTCAACTACTCCCCGAAGATGCTTGATCGACTTATCAGCTAGCTGTAGAGTGATTGATCTTTCCTTTAGCTCCCCCAATCTCAATTTCCTATAAATGTTCAGGCATAAAATTAATACTTGCTGCAGAGTCAATTAAAGAATTAATGTTATGTGAATCTCCTATAGAGCAAGGTAGAATGAAACTCCCTGGATCTTTTAGTTTAGGTGAGAGCTTATGCAGGAGTATTGCAGTGCACTCTTCAGATAAAGCAACTGTCTCATGCCCAGTTTCCATTTTAATTATTTTGTTTTCTTATTTCCTCCATTTTGTCCATTGAAATTAATATGATAACTGATTTTTTCAAGATAATTTACCACAAGCAACTGGAGCTAAGGACGATTGATGTATGAGGAATAAAGTTCCATTCACAAATTATATATACGTGTCTTAAAGTTTTATTAATCGCTCTATTATATTGTTATTTCAAAATTTTTTTACCATCAAATAATACATTTATTAATTTTTTTGCTCATTATATTTAGTAAGTTATATTGACTACGTTATGGAACCATAGCTGTACATCTATAGGGGGCCTTAATAATTATTGATAATGAAGGACCAATATATTGGACACGAAATGTACATTAGTAAATAAATTGCCCAATTAAGTTGAATCGTTGATGATAATGATAATACGGCCATAAACCCCTTGTTTTCTAATGGAGTTCCTAAGTGGTTCGAGGAGAACTCCTTTGTTCCAAAATGATATGGAAAAGAATCATGAAAACAAAAAATTAAAAAAGAACCTCTGTAGGGCTATGACATATGAGTGAAATAAGCTCCTGAGAAGAATGGAAGAAGGGAAATCAATTAAAAGACTGAATTTTTTGCCCAAGGCAAGTTTATACGTAATAATTGCCCAAACTATATAAATGTCGTACCAAAGAAAGGTATATTTCATGCTTTGGGAATGACTATTAAATATAGTAAATGAATATTAGTGTATATTAATTTAAGAGGATGTCAGGGAATGTGTAAAGTATGTTTAGTTGTGTATTAAAAATCTAGTTGTAGAATGCTTTGAGAATGACTATTAAATCTAGCTCCACCACTTAATTCGTTTTTGCCTTATTGATCGTATGATTTCCTACAAGTGTACGGTTTTGTAAATTAAGATGAGATATTACTAAGATCTCGAATCTTCCTTACTAACCCATTTCAATAAAATTCAACAATATGACAATATGTGTACGTTCTTGTTGATTAATGTTCCTAAGTTAATTAAGAGCACCTCTCAATGTCAACTAAATCTATAATCTCATGTGACTTTTCTATATTTCCATAAAAGATGTGAACATGAAAGTATGCATTAAAAGCACTAGAACACCTATAGAAACCAGGCATAACATAACGGTACATATCTATCCCTTATCTGACTTTACAATGGTTTTTATAACGTGCTATTTAGTCTCGAGAGAACAATAAATTCACACAACATTCCAAATGGTGTACAATTAATTGAAAAGAATTAATAACAATCATCTAACAACAAACAACTATTGAGTGTCAAATTATTGAAATTACATTAAAACATCATAATACGTGTTCACCCATGTCTTAGGAATTAAAATCCTAGCCTAGCATTACAAAATGGTAATAAATCATAATTAATCGTAAGAGCATAATCTGGATTTTAGATTGATGAAGGAGAAGATAAAAATAAATCTTAATCTCTTGAATTTATTCAATGGTCTTGATGAATCTCCAATTGTCTTGTTGTTTCTCCAAAAATTAAAGGTTTGATCTTCAATTGGTTGAAATCTGGAATTTTCCCTTAATTATCTCCTAAGAAAAATGTAATTGCCCCTATTTAGTTGATGTAATAGATGAATAATGGTGTATGAGAGGTATCTTCAATGGTTGTCCATGTTTTGTATATATAGAGGGTGAAATTAGGTCAAGAATCATGTTCAAATTGGATTTATAAAGAGTTTCAATCAAATAAGGAAAGTTAACTTCGCGCCACGCATGGTTACGTCTCTATGTAGCCGTCTGTATTTTTATTATATATTTCTCTTTCGATATCCGATTGAGACAATTCAAAGTGAGTTGAAAAGTTAACTCAAGAGGATACAATTTTTTTTAGAAATAACATTTCTAATTCGGACATTTCGTCCCAAAAATGGGTCTCAATCTCCAAACAGCAGAATACATTGTTCTTGAATATTATATCAAGATCAAGGAGAAACATGAGAAGATAATACACAATGAGGGTGAAATTTCAACAAATGTTGTTCTTACGTATAAAGAGAGGTTGTACATATCGAAAGATCCAGAAATTTGCTAGGAACTCTTAATCGAAATCTACTACACTCTTTACTCAATACACCCAAGTGCAATAAAAATGTATCACCAAATCAAGATCCTTTATTGGTGGTGGCCGGAATGAAGGAAGAAAATGCCTAACATGCTAACAAGTGAAAGCTAAACATTTTAGGCCAGCTGGATAACTGCAACCCCTGCCAATACTGAAATGAAATGGGAGATATCTATGGATTACGTGACTGGTCTATCCTGAACTACGAAGAATCACGATGCAATCTGGGTATTAATTGATTGTCTAAACAAATAACACACTTTATGCCAGTTAAAATGATATATTGAAAGGAGCAATTTGCTTCCTTGTACCTCCAAGAGAAAGTTAGACTACGTGGAGTGCCGTTATCCATTGTCCTTGATTGAAATTCAAGATTTTTATCCAACTTTTGGAAAAGTTTACACAAACTAAGGGGAACTCAACTCCATTTCAGTATAGCTTTCAACTCTAAACTGATGGCCAATATGAACAAATGATCAAAACATTGGAAGACAAGCTCCAAGTATGTTTATTTAAGTTTCATGGAAGTTGGATAAATATCTACCTCTAATCAAGTTCTCATACAACAATAGATACCATTCGTCCATTGAGATGCCATCATTCGAAGCTTTATATGGTAAAAAGTGTTGGTCACCGCTACAGTGGGACGAAGTAGGAGAAAAGCACATTTTAGGTCCCGAGATTATGCAAAAGGTCAAAAGTACTGTAGGATTGATAAGACGTAGACTATGTCGAGGCGACCATCGGAGTTTAGAGAAGGTGGCAATGTGTTCATAACAATCTCACCAATTAAACAGATGAGATTCAGGAAAAAGAGAAAATTAACGCCACGATACATTGGGTCGTTTGAAATAATTTAAAGAGTGGGTCAAGTCTCTTATAAATTGTTGTTTAATGCATGACGTATTTCATGACTCAACACTAAGGAAGTATATTCCTGACCCCACGCATGTATTAACGTAAGCAACAACTGACCTATAGCCAAATTTCATGATAAAAGAAAAGCTTATCGAGATTTTAGCATGAGATGCAAAGAAATTACAATATAAGGAGAATGGAGAAGCGACGCAATGGAAGAAGAAACTCGAAAAAAGAAAATTCCCTGAGTTGTGCAGTAAACTTTCAGGACAAATTTTTTATAAGGGTGATAGCAAATACCAAAAGATTTTAAGCCATAAAGTAACAATTATCAAATAATTAAGAAATAAATAGGATAATAATAAGTACAATACATTAATATTAAATATAGTAAGACAATGATAATAAAAAAAATGAATGATGTAATGAGATTGCGTCTACAGTAGTAGGTGGAGAGCTAGGATTAGCAAATAGGGTGAGTTGTGGACCAATGGGAATATACCAAATTTTGCAACATTTAGTAAGTAATCATGGAAGGAGCCTTGACACTTCAAAAAGGAGCCTTGACAGTTGAGCACTCCCTGCTTCGGCTCAAAAATATAAAGTTCAGCTACAACCGAAAGGAAGCCTCAGCAGTTCAGCATTTCACTGCTGAGGCTCAAAATGGAAATTTCAACTAAAACAAAAAAAGGGAAAAGCCTAGGCAAGTCAGCTCCTCCCTCGGGTTCAACAGGTAAGTTTCAGTGAATTAACTTCATATGGGAATCAAGTTCAGCATCAAACTCCAACAATGACATAAATATCTATACTTAGACGAGGGATTATTGTGTTTGTAAAAAACCTAACCATGACACGAAATATGGCTCAAAGAAGCTTTGCGCAACAACTGAAGTTCACGCATGACATAAATAACCATACATGGATTTGGAGGATTATTGTTATGCCAAATTGGCCGAAACCCAATTGGCTGCCCATCTTTGCCGAAGCTCCATCTTACCGAAGCCCAAAATAACAAAAACCCATTCTTGATGAGGCCTCTACTTCTGCCGAAGCCCCTTATGCTAAAGCTATGTACAAGGTCCAACAAAGAGGAATCCAAAGCTCAACCGTGACAAAAGGTCAGTCTTGTCAGTATAGGGTATGGGTTGTCTGCCTCTTTCTTGGGGCATTTAATGCGCCACAGGCTAGTGAGTCAAAATTGATACCTAAGATGTGATGTTCCAATAAAAGGGATAAGGCCATGTGTCTTCCCATCCAACGATTACGATTGCAAATGTAAAACTATAAATATTCTCCCATTTGTGCCATAGTGGGAATGGAAAAAGTATTGGAAAAACCATGGATATTCTCTTTCTTTAAGTTCAATCTAGATCTGGAAATGTCTGAAGTGCAATCTTGTTTGTGAGTTTGATTCTTTATTGATAGTTCATTATCGCATACCTTTGTTCGTATATTTACTGGAGTCTGAACATATTTGTCTCGTGTCAAAAAGCTTCTCCCACATTCAAACCCGTAACATGTTCGACTAGTAACATATTTGTCTCGTGTCAAAAAGCTTCTCCCATGTTCAAACCCGTAACATATACGACTAGTAACCTGCCTACATGTATCGCAATTAGCTTGTAAGGATGCGAGTGGGCCCGGTATTTATAGCGCATTTTTTGTGGTCAATAGATCTAAAGACAAATTGATGAATAAGGAATATAATTCAGATAAGCACATTCTTTACATGTGTCATGAAGTTTTACTAATTGCTCTATTATATAGTTATTTTGATTCTTTTCACTGTCAAATAATAATTTATTTAAATTCTTTTTCTCATTATATTTTTTAAGTTATATTGACTATGTTATTGAATCATGACGATACGTCCATAGGGGGCCTTAATAATTATTGCTGAAGAAAGGCCAATTTGTTGAACATGACATGTGCATAAGTAAATGATTTGCCCAATTAAATTGAATCGTTAAAGGTAATGATAATACGGCCATAAATCCCCTGTTTTCTAATGGAGTTTCTAAGA
>CAIGRN010036316.1:0-10594 GCA_903798345.1 Fraxinus anomala
ACACTAACATATGAGTGCAAGCACGAGGGAAATCTCATTCATATTACTCTGCATTTACCTTCTGCTTCAATATTGTAAGATCTTTTTTATTTATGTTAAATACTCCCATTAATATTTGCACTCCTGCTATTTATGAAATTTTAGTTACTTTAATTCGTAGCTTAGAAATTGACTGCGAAAGAAAAATAGAAGAAATTAAATCATTTATAGTGTGCTTGATTTTTTTTCAAAAAATAGTAAAAATTTACATGTGCCATTATATTGGACAGAAAATATAGTTAGAATTAATAAAGAAATTAATAAACTAGAAAATAAAATTAAAATATTAAACGATTGTTTTAATAAAAAATATATAGATAAATACGAGTATAATTGACTTTTTTATTTATTAGGAAAAATAAATCAAAGTTATTCTATATCAGGAATAGAGAACCTTGATTTAACTAACAAATAGAGGAAGAATATTTATGTCTTTTTATCAGAGAATGTCATCCAAAATGTCAAACTTGATGTACAAGTAACATAATCGTATAAAAATACAATTTTAATGTCTACGTGTCAGTCTTATCTATGTTGATCAACTTACCTAACAAATTTTTTTTAAATTAATAAAATAGCACCATACGTGTCAGTAAGCACGTGACTTGCAACACCTTTTTATCCAAAACCAATATATTTTAGCCCTTTCACTTCACATTATCCAAACGTCATCATCAACTCGAACCTATCTTCAGACTTCAGTTTAGGTCCTCCTCCCCCTCTCTCTCTCTCTAGTACACTACATTATATATGTATGTATAACTGTGGTTTCTTTTGCAGAGTGCAGGAAGAATGGCAACGTCAACGCTGAACCCTGACGCGCCTATATTTGTGCCGTCGGCGTACCTTGCGGTGGAGGATTTTTCTGACCAGTGGTGGGATCTGATTCAGTCCTCCGCCTCATTTCGAGACTACTGGCTCCGAGAGTGCTTTTCCGACCCCCAAATTGACAATCCTGATACTAATTATTCTAATTTTCCAGTCTCCGGCGATATAGGAAGCTTCATTTTTGACGATGGCATCGTCAACGGTAACGCCAGAAAAGGCAAGTGTAGTAGAATTAAACTCCGAGTTGACTCGCTCATTGACTCAGTTCATGTGCGTGGGTGCGTGTGTGTTTTGGTTCCTTGTTGACATTGGAGTGTTTTTCTTGTGTCTACAGAGGAAGAGGGGAAGATGGATTTGGTGACGCTGGGGCTGTTAAAGTGGAGGAAGGCGCGTGGCGGAATGGAGATGCCAAGGTACTGCGAGAAGGCGCCGAAGATCGTGAATGTGAAGATTAATCCGAGGCCGATTCAGCAGCCGCGTTAGAGTGAGTTGCTATCCAATACTCTCCAATCTACTGTTACTGTGCGACTTCCTTGTACTGACTCGTCTTGACTTTTCTGTAGTTTTTATTTTTATTTTTTGTTTTTGTGTGATTCTGTAATTATAAAATAAATTGTTAATTAAATGGATGAAAAGTTCATCGGAATTTGCCTTCAATTTGCTTTTCATCCTTTTGTTTTTATTGTCCTATTGCGATTTATGAGAACGATTTTTTTCCCCATTTACGCAAAATAAACACATCAAGCAGTTCCATCAATTTATGTCAATCAGTGCATTTCCCCAAAATCCACGAAGTGTCTTCAATGAACACAGTGCACAAAAAATCCCTATAGGATAATAATACAAAACAAAATTAAGAAAATAAGTAGTATTTCTCGGGGCCTATAGTTTAGCCTTTATCATTAATCAGTTCTGGTACAATATATGTGATGCTTGAAACTGATGCAGGTATGGCCTCCAAATAGGACTAGGTATTGGCAGTCTAGTTTGAGTCTTCATCCCATACAATTGCTTGTTTCCCAATCTTGTTAAGAACCCTGATGACCTCTTCAGTTGTCACGTTGCCAGTTACAGTCACCTTGTTTAATTTTGTGTCAATATCATATGTTTCAATATCTGCATACGGCATCAACAGGCATGTTAACCTTTTGGAATGTTATATACAAACGAGCTGTTTGTTTAAGCCACTTCATCCAAAAGTTCAATAAGTGGCAGCAAAGATTTGAGCCGATATCTTTCCTGGCCGATACCATATTGAATTACTTAATCTAAAAATTTTAATTGGTAGAGAGATAACATGTTTGTTTTAGATTTTATCTTCAATAGTTCGTGGATAGGAGTTTTTTGAAAGGAAATCTGAACGTTACCTTCAATCTTCTTGATTGTCTTCAAGATTTTCTTGATGCATTCGTCACAGTGTAAGCCTACCTTCAACTCCACTACCTAATGACACGCAACAAGTAGCATGAGGGAAACTGTGACCATAAGAAAATTTTGTTGTAACTAAGAATTTTTTTATGTGATAATATACAGTTTTGAGGAACTTACATTGGCCATATTCACTTTTTGAATCTGAAGAACTGCTTGTGGTGATATTTTGTAGTTCTGAACCAAAAAAATTAACTGGTGAGAACTATGTTGACAGGAAAGATAACTGAAAAAGATATAGTTGCCCCAATAAACCTGCTGATGAGTCGATTTACTAGTTTCTTGATAGTTGGAGGTTCTCTTGGTAACTAGTTGGAGAAGAAGTTGTTGCAGTGGTGAATGATTTGGCTTAGGGTGAATTTCTTGTATTTAAACATAAAGTTATGGGGAGGGCATATGATTCTTTATTTGTTTCTGAAGAGACTTTTACTTTGTTAAAAGCTCCTTGTAAATCACTTTTCTTGACTTTAAGGCTCACTCATCATCCTCCGTTGGAGGTGGTAAATGTTGATGACAGGTGTTATCCCCATTTTATGGAAGGCTCCTTTAAACTTTTTTTAAGAAACATTTCAACATTATCGTCCGCGTGAAATCTTGGTACTTTTGTCAGGTTTTAATTAATGGGCCTCTGGAAAGAGGCTCCACCTATTTTAGGCCCAAAGTTTGAACTTCCAGGATAGAAGCTCGGTCCATTATCATCTTTGGCCTACTGGTCTTCTCATAGGCTCTGAATTCAATCAACATGGGTATGATTTTGGTTAGTGGCCTATTCATGGCCTAATTTTAGCCAATTTGTCTTGGAATAATCTATTTGTACAAAATAGATTACATAATCTTTTACTTAATCAAGACGTGGCGGCCCCTTATTGGGGGCGCCTCTTTCTCCAGTATATGCAACTGAACATGGGTCTTTTAGACCCAAAGAATCAACAGGATTCTTGTTCAATTGGACATAGGATTCCTTCCAGTCAACTGATGGTTTGTTTTTTTTTTTAATTATTATTTTTTGCAGAAAATTTCGTGTCTGTTACTAAAAAAGATTTCATAATTTACTATTTTACATAATTACATCATTAAAACCAAAAATACTAGATGACATATGAAATATGTTTACATATACTTCTTCATAAAAATAAATCATCCACCACATTTTGTAATTGATCCTTTTTTAAATCAGCCTATTTTACGCCACTTCTTAAATTAAACAAGCAATTCAAAAAAGAATAAAGTTTTTTGTACAATTCATAGATGACAATGTGGATGACATTGTGTACAAATTCAAAAATGAATAGGTGGGAAATTGTGTTTTGTTTTAAAACTGACAATTCAAGTTTTAACATGTGGCATATTGTCAAATTTGATGTTAAAAAAATTGTACGGCATGATTGTTCAAAAAATTGATGAGGGCAAAAAACAATCATTTTTTAAAACAGATTTCAGATTACATATGAAGACACATACACCATTATGAAATGAATCGACTTTCCAGAGCATATCCCAGGCACAATTATATTGAAGCAAGAATACAGATTTTCATATACAAATTCATCGTCTTCATTACGATTCTCACATCATAAAAGAAAAATATCTGAAACATATCCACTCACAATATATTCTATTACGAGTTTGTGTGCTCGCGTACGTCATGGATGGTCTTGGAGAGCTCTAGTCGTGTATTGATGATGCACCGGGCGTAAACATTAGTATTATAAGCCAGAACCTGCGAAGCACAAGAAAACCATCCTCTCCTCCTCTATATATTTATTTTTCCCTTCAAAATTTCAATATCAAAAATAGGTTATTCTTACCCTAACTAATAAACAGGGCGGGTAAGGAGAATATGATTCAGTCCCAAATTTTTCGAAAATGTACCGAATACTTTATTTTAAATTTGAAAAATAATTAATAATAATAATTAATTAAATAGAACAATAAATGTAAATATTTTAAGAATCAAATTAGTTGCACATTCTTTTTGCATAACTAGTTTGACATTTTTTGATGTGTAAAAATCATGGACATTGATTTGAAAAAAATGTGATTTAAGTCAATGGTCATGATTTTGACACATCATGAACGTCAAACTTAATGTACAAAATGAATGTACACGTAGCAACTTTGATATTTTAATGGTACCCATCCACTGTCCTCTCTCCATTCACTCCAGCTCTGCTGCCATGTCTACTCAAATATACACTGTCTAAATCACTGGAGGTGACTTTCTAGTCCACAATATAGGGCTCATTTGACAGGCCCATTTGAAAAGTTGAAAGTTACCTTTAAGATTAAAAAATTACTTTTCATTTTATTTGGATAATTTTTTTTTTAAGTACTTTGTTCACAAGAGCTTTTAAAGTAAATTGATCAAAGATGACTTCTTCACAAAATAGAAACAGGAACAACCTTCCAAATAGGCCCATAGTCAATTTATCATATGTTCATAACTATTATGCACTTCATTTTCTCATGAAAAGCGTTTCACCCACTATCTTTTACACATAATTCACAAGAACAATGCTGAATGAACAGGGCCGTGTCAGACACACGGCCTGTCCAGTATTAAATTCTAAGAATAACAATGTCATAACACTTTTCTGATAGAGTTGAGATCTGTTGTCTTGAATTTGCTATCATCCCAATATAACGTTCAAGACACTATGTCACTCCACTCTTCTTAGCAAATGAAAAGAGGTCGAGGTATAGTGTCGAAGTGTCAAAAAATGGGTTGACTTACAATTTGCTAAGAAGCAATAATGCACCATGTGTCAAAAATGCATTGATGGTACAGCAAGTCTGGGGACAATAGATCTGGGATGCAAAAGACACTTTGAAATACTTTCATGTACTACATTCATTCACAAGCTGCTGTCATGTTTGCAATAATGATAGACAACCGATTTAGTCTTACTCTCAATAAATTTGAAGTCAACTATATTAATCTTTTTTCTCTACTCCGTTTTGTTTATTGCCCTAAGTATCAGAAGATGCAAAGCACTTGACCCTTAACAACCACAACAACACATATCACGCAAAAATTTGCAGTCCTTAAGCCTAAAGTGATGGTGCAAGACTCTTTCGGAGGAAATCTTCAACTAAGAAGAACAACTAAAGTTACAAAACTAAAACAACATTCTAAGCCATTTGCATGCTGCAGAGTACACACAGGAAAAACAGGATGCAATCTTCTGCTTAATCAATATAATACAAAGTGCGGAAAATTCTCTCTACTTTTGAGACTTCAATTCCTAGGTCCATTGATATGCGGGAATCCTGCGACGAAATATTCCTTTCTCCCGTTTTATGTGAGTCTCAGATAAGATAAGAATGCATGTATGGAAGGAAGGATACGACAGTAGTGGACGGTATTAAACATGTCAACTACGGCGTATCAATCATGCATGAAACTTCTTAAGAAATCTTGCATGGCAAATCCTATTGCTTGATTGAAAACTTGTGCCAAAAAACATATGGTATAAGCCATAGAAGGATAACCACAAAAGTATGACTAGCAGAAGAATATATAATTCAAGTATTCATACAGTAATTTCATAATTGTATAGTGCTAAAACATTTATCTTTGTATTACTGAAGCAACGGGAGGTGTCAATGTTTCATCTTTACCTCGTGTACTTGATTCTTCTTCACTTAGAGAAAGCTGCTTGCCTTTACTGCAGTATTCCTCTGAGAACCGGGTGGGACTTGAGGAATAAGCTTTCACAAAATGCGACGGGGACGAGCTGTTCCCAAGAGAGGAACCTGGGATGGAACTAGATTGAATTTCCCCGTCTTCCTGAGGCAAAGGCGATATTGGCAACTGGTCGCCTTTTTTCTTGTAAAACTTATCCTCCACAATATCATAAGAATTCCCAGTCCTGGCTTCCTGAGCTAGAGAGCACCAACAGCAGAAAAGCCACAAGGCAAAATCTGTGATAGCTGGTTTACCACAACAAAAATTATACGAAGGCAAATTGAATCTCTTCCTCATTTGAATCCTCCAAAAGCCACCATAGAGTAATCCAAATATGCAAAGGAAAATCCCGGTTAGTCCTAATGCCATCCTGACAGCTTCATTATCAATATCAATAGCAGCCAGATTGAAAATCCAAAACGGAGCGATACAAAATAGAAGAAAAGTCGCAATATGAACATATATGTTACCAAACCCAAGTCTCTCCATGTTCCATCCAAAAATACAGAAGCTACAGAAGCTACAAAATAACGAGAGATATGCCAAGGAAATATCATCCCAAAAATCAAGAATACCTCCACTCCACTGAGGATTAGTCTCAACCGTTCTTCCATCATCTCTCATTGCAAATGAAAATCTCTTTTCAAATGATATTCTTCTTGAATGATCCAGTTGGCTACTTACATCGGAGGAAACCTGAACTTGTGCTTCTTCATCCATCTCTGTCTCGTAGTCTTTTCCGAGAGGACTAAGCATGATGTAAATGCCAGCAATTGCAGGGGCAGCAATTGCGACAGTTATACATATTCCGACCCCAATAGGAGGTCGTACAGATCTTTTGTATCCCAAGTTAAGACCGCATGATGCATATTGAGCGAAACAGTTAATGTTGAGCAGAATCACAACCACCATCATGTGTGCCCATTCATTTGGTTTATAGGTTCCATTCTTGCAGTAAATTTTTCTGAGTTTCAAAATGTCTTCTGGCCTCCATCTCAATAGTAATGCAAGGTGATATATGCGTTTTGGGTGTAGGTATAGACACATGAGTGTGAAAAGTGCATTGAGGATTTGGTTATTGACTTCGAACCAAGCATCTCTTTGCGACTTTTTTGGGAGGACATGGTTCAACATCCCAGTCATGACCATGAATAAAATAGCACCAGAAACAGCAACACAGATAATCCAGATAAAAAGAGCCAGATTCATGGGATCCCTTAACCATTCTTTGCAAATTTTCCAAAGAGAACTCCAATCTATTTTTCGAGAAAAGATCTTATTAAAGCGTTCACAAATATGAAAACTACTAGATGAAGGTATAGTACGTGATACTTCATCTCTCTCCTCAGCCATGCGCTGAAATCTTGCCGATGGTGAAGCCAAATTACCAAATTTAAGAAACCTTAGCTTTCTGGAAAGATAAGAATCATCACTAATCCTGTTTACTGAACTTTCATCGGTTATAGGACCCCCTCGAGTTGTTGAAATGTGTAGCGGAATCCGGCCCTCGACTTTACCATCATTAGGTTTCTCACCCCCACCACTGTTCTCAACAGTATCACTTGAAACCATACTGGTTTTTTTGTGTGCTCGGAAATTGATGTACTTAAATTTTAGAAAACCGCTCTCATTCTTTCCTTCCCTTAACTGTATCAATAAAATTACATAGAGCTGCAAGATTGGGAAAACAATGCCAATCAATCATTTTAAGCAAAAACTTTAATCAATAATGCCGTGTTTTGTTAAATTGTGCACTCAAAAAAATTGCTTGTGAATCTTTCTCGAAATCCCAGAAAATGCATAAGCTTTAGGATTATGGCACTTGTACATCAATTGTCTACATGACACTAATCCGTGTTGTCAAGAAATAGGTGGATGAAAAAACAATTTTTTATAAACGGGCAAATGAGATAATGGCACTTGGCATGACGTAAACAAAGGCGTAGACAATGATGTACACGAAGCATGACTATAAAATTTATTGCAAGAAAAGGAGGGGGAGAAATCTACAAGGCCCATAATCGTTTCCCTTAGGTAATAAAAATACAGAACTTTATACAAGCAATAATTTGTTTAATTCCAAAATAAAGATTAGACGAAGTACACATAAATGAAAAAGAAAAATAAAAGTAATAAGTTTGAAAGAAAATCAGTGCCAATATTTGGCGACTCCATATCCATTTATGCAGTAGCAATAACATTAAATTCTTGATTATATCAAATACACCGTAAAGTAAAGTTCATTCAAACATTCTGAAAAAATTAAGGATGTTAACAGACAATATAAAGAGCTAAGCAAGACAACCAAGAAGATTTACTAGTAATAAATAGGAACTCACCAATTGGTAGGGAATGAAAAAAATCAAGTGGATTTGAAGGATTTTGAGCAAAGAATGCAACTTGAAGCCTAATGCTGATTTTCATCTCCACAGCCACCATATTAAAGAACAAGAAGAAACAGAAGTTTTAATGCTCTTTCTTCCGTTCTTTCTTTTGTCGATTCCTTTTTCGAAAAATAAAATCATATCGTCCAGAGATGATAATCGATAGAAATAACACAAACCCATGTGGCCAAGATGAAAAAAAAAAATAAAAAAAAATTATGCAATATAGTTCAAGCTTCAAACTTCAAAAGGAAGTGGCCAAGAAAGAGAATAAAGCAGAGAGAATCCAGAACATGGGTGTGATCCTTTCATTCACTATGTAAAAAAAAAAAGAAATGGTTTCTTTGCTCAAAAGGTTAAATGGTGTAAAGGGACTGTAGCTCAGTTATTAGGGGAAGTATATACGATTTTGCAGTAACCAAATATGCCCACGTTTGCCTCTCTTTATTTTAAAAATCATTTTTTTTTTTTTACATATTTATTATCAACCACATATTCAAAAAATAAAATATTAAATTCAAATTTTTTTATACTTCTTAATTATACATTCTTCACATATTCACTGCTCGAAACAATATATATTTTTTAATTTAAAAATGACCATGGGCTCAAAAAGAGGGGGGCATTGGTGGTGCACCACCACTATCTTGTGGATGCTGACGGTCGATTGATTTCAATTTGAAAAGAACCTGCCAGGTGTGACAAATGGTAGGAAATATAGTGACAAATGGTAGGAAATATAGCAAATGGAGTCTTCTCATTGATTAGAACTAGTCGTCAAATCATAATTTGGTGTCCGATTTTCAACTAATTTAGGCTATGAATAGAATAACACATTCATTTAGAACCAGTTTAAAATATAGAATAACCCATTAATCGATTCATTTAGAATAACCCATTCATTTAGAACTAGTCGTCAAATCATAATTTGTTTGACGCGATTTAATTTATTTTAATTTTTGCTATAAGATCATTTTCAATCATATATTCATACAATAAAATATTTTACACATAAATTCAATTTTTTTAACCACACATTTTCTTAAAAATACTATTCAAAACTCATCTTTTAAATTTTTTTTTTATTTAATGAAATCAAACAAGGGCTTAAGTTACAAGTGACAAGATTTAGCCCCCATTTGCTTAGCTATGTCAACGATCCGAGCCGAGTCGAAAAAAAAGCTGGGCTCGGCCCGAGCTTTTTTTGGCCCGAGCCGAGCAAAGTCCGACCGAGAAAAAAAAGGCTCGACTCGAGCCTTAGCGGGGCCGGCTTGGATTTTTTTTTCTCTCCTTGCACTGCCTGCGCAGGCAGCTTGATGTCCTAGCTGCTCGGCCCGAGCCTCGGCTCGGACTTTTTTCGAGCCGAGCCCGAGCCGTTTCGGACTGGCGAGCTTTTTTGTCATCCCTACATTTGCTTGAGATTTTAATCTCAAATTAAAGAATAAATTCATAATTTTTATCAAAATTTACTAAATATCTGATTTTAATTTACTCGTCAAGACAATCACGTCAACACTTCCTTAGCTGCTTCACAACCTCGACAGCAGTACCTAACAAATATAGAAGCTCTCTAAAAGAACATTCTAAGTTTAGCATTAGAATTCAATTAAATATGTCATATGTTATTACATTTGAATAAAAATAATATAATTTGTAGATCATGCTTATCAATCAACGGTTCATGGGATAGTGTGTCACTATCAAGGACGGATTCGAAAGGGATAGTTTTNATCAAAATTTACTAAATATCTGATTTTAATTTACTCGTCAAGACAATCACGTCAACACTTCCTTAGCTGCTTCACAACCTCGACAGCAGTACCTAACAAATATAGAAGCTCTCTAAAAGAACATTCTAAGTTTAGCATTAGAATTCAATTAAATATGTCATATGTTATTACATTTGAATAAAAATAATATAATTTGTAGATCATGCTTATCAATCAACGGTTCATGGGATAGTGTGTCACTATCAAGGACGGATTCGAAAGGGATAGTTTTCAATAGGGATGACAAAAAAGCTCGAACGGCTCGGCTTGGAAAAAGCTTGAGCCGGGCCAACTCGGGCTCGGTTGCACCGAGTCGAGGCTCGGGCCAAGCCTCATTATTTTGGCCGGGCTTTGCTCGGCTCGGCTCGGGCCTTTGGCTCGGCTCGTTGACATAGCTAAATGTAGATATTTTATGAAATTATTTAGATATCAATACTAGTGTTCCCTCATTTATAACA
>CAIGRN010036323.1:0-20215 GCA_903798345.1 Fraxinus anomala
TAATGTAATATATTTATTTTCTCAAAATCAATTTAAGGTGAGTAAGAAATTAAGGCTAAATGATGATTATTTGAAATTGAAATAAATTAGAATAAAATTGGTGGAAAATTAGAAAAGTGCCAATCCCACATATGAATGTTAAAAGAATATAAATCACTTTATATTGCTCAACTTTGAGACTTGAGTTTGGTCCCCAAGAGTACCAATAGTCTTTGAAGGGGATAGAACATACATACTGGTCGTAGTCTGTCCGACCGGTCGGCCAACTAGGCTCGGCATGGCACGAGCACGGGCCGTGGGTCATGGGCTTGTGCCTGGACTTGGGCCAAGCTTATATATATATTTTTAGTAAAATAATATTTTATTATTATCTAAAATAATAACATATTTAATTTTATATTATTTTTTTCTCGATTTTTCTTTACCTAACGCGTGGATTCTTTTAGAAGGGTGGTTGACAGTTGACAGTTCCTGTCCAAATGGTTTGTCTGTTGGAGACACAACTTTTCGGTTGTTGTGTCTTTTGGACACAACCTTTCAATTTCTATAAATTTGCCCCCATACCCCGATTTTCATTCACTCCAAAATCAATTTTGATTTTATTCTTCTTCCTAAATTATTCTTTTGTCCCTGCATTATTCATAGTTTGTAATCTAGTCTCGAAAAATAATTTTCGTACATTTTAGTCAAACTTTTAGAGAGATAAAAAACGTGAGTAGGTTCGTTGAGTCTTGTAATTTGTAGTGCTACTATTATAAATCATTATATCTTGGGAGACGAGTGTCGGATTACCGTCAGTACCAGCGCAGGGCATTATCGTTTTAAGGAGAAATAGTCGAACTCTTGCTTCGACCATAAACATTTTATAGTATTCATTTTTCATGACGTTATTCTGTCCAAATCATTTCGTGGTGATATTATTACTTGCCTACTTTCAACAAATATTTGGTCTTTGTTCGAAATATTAGATGCTTAAACTCCACACGATCTATCTCCTTTATGTATTGACGAGTCAATTGGTCTAAATTAAACATCATTTTCATTAGCATAAATTGAGCAGTCTTCATTAACCGACCAACAACTACTCAAATGGTATTATTTTCCTTCATTGATTTGGAAAAAACAAACAATAAAATCCATGAAAATATGCTCCCATTTCCATTCTGGTATTTCTAAAAGAATAGGTTGAACCATCAAAGTCGCTATTTGAGCTGTGATCTGATTAACAAAATCTACGACCTTGATTTTCATCTTCTCGAAATCCTTACCCACCTAATACTAATTTGATGCCAACTAGCCTCCTAACTTTTTGCTTAAAGCATCTGTAACCACATTATCCTTACCCAATATGGTAATGAATAATACAGTTATAGTCCTTTGCCGATTCTAACCATCTCTTTTGCCTAATATTAAATTTCTTCTAGGTGAAGAAATACTTGAAACTTTTATTATCGGTATAGATTCCACACTTGCTTCCATACCGATAGTGATGCCATAACTTTAATGCATGAACCACCGCTGCAAGCTCAATATCACGTGTCAAGTAATTCTTTTCATATTGCTTCAACTGCCTTGAAGTATAGGCAATAACCCATTCATGATGCATCAAAACACTCCATAAGCCATGCTCAGATGCATCACTATAAATTACAAAAGCCATGATCCTTCTGAAATAGCTAACACCGGTGCCGTCACTAATTGCCATTTCAACTCTTGAAAACTATGTTAGCACTTATTTGATCATTGAAACTTTACTCATTTTCGGGTTAACTGAGTCATTGGTCCAACTACCTTATTAATTTTCAATAATATCCAGCTAAACCCAAAGAACTACGAACTTCATCTGCATTAGCTAGACGATTCCACTTAGTTATTGCCTCTACCTTTTTCACGACAACTTCAATTCCATTGCATTAAATACGTGACCAAGAAATTCTATTCGGTTGAGCCAAAATTCAAACTTCTTGAACGTAGCATACAATCTTTCTTTTTATAGAATTTCTAGCACTATTTTGAGATGCTCCTTATGTTGATTATGATCTTGCGGATAGATCAACATGTCAGCAATAAAAGCTAACATATTTATCTAGGATTGATAAAACACAAGATTCATCAAGTCCAAAAATATTGTTGAAGCTTTAGTTATTCCAAAGGACATCGTGGTAAATACATAGTGACCATACATAGTTTGAAAGTTGACTTCGGTATATTACTTGACTTAATCTTTAACAGATGTAACCTAGATTGAAGATCGATCTTAAAGAACACCTTTGCTCCTCTAAACTAGTCAAACAACTCTTCCATTCAGGCATAGAGTACTTGTTCTTAATAGTGAGTTAGTTCAATTCACGGTAATCTATGCATACTCTTATGATACCGTCATTTTTCTTAAAAAGATACACTGGTACTCCCTATGGAAAGACACTAAATCGAATGAATCCATTATCCATTAACTCCTGAATCTAGACCTTTAACTCTTTTAGCTCTTTTGGTGTCGTTCAATACGATACCTTAGATAATGGTGTCGTTCCAAAAATCAGATTTATTGTAAACTCGACTTGTCTATCAGGTGGGGCACTTGGTAGATTTTCTAGAAACACATCATCAAATTCTTCCACTACCGGTAGCTTCTTGATGCTGTGTTCCCAAAATAATGACTAGGAATCCCTAACACCTTCCTTTCCCCCGACATCTTTTTAGCTTTTAATGCTGAAATTATTTGTATTTTAGGTTTGGTCATTACCTTAAAGATGAAAACTTCTTCTTCCCTTGGAGATTTAAAAGAAATTTCCGTCTCTCAATATCTAATGGTGGGATGATTATGTCCCAATCAATTATACCTAAGATTATATCAAAGTTTTTCATGTTTATTATGAACATGTTTGCCTAATCTTCCATCAATTTCCATTTTAACGGACTTGGCTAACTTATTTGTTTTTAATGCTCTACATGAGGGAATGCTAACCTCTAGTATGTTATTAAACTTATCACATGTAAAACTAGATTTAGCTACGGAAGATGATGAAACAAAAGAATGCATCGTCTCGAAGTCAAATAATATAGTGGAAAATTCAACTATTAAACGAATACATGTTATAATGTTGAGGTTCTGCTTTGCTTCTTTCTCAATCAAAGCAAAGACTCGAGCCTTCTATTGTTATTCTTATCTCGCTCCTCATTCTTCTTTGAGCAATCTTTATGCAATTTCAAGCCATGTGGCCTACAACAACATAAAAAAAAAATTCTTTCCCATTAGACACTCTTACTTGTGCTTTTTGCCACTCTTAGGACATGATGGAATGAGATTATCCATGCCCTTGCTGGATTAGTTCCAGTGTTTGTCTTTTTATTCTGCCAATTTCCTTTTTTCCTTATCCTGGTTATTCCATTTTCTTTTCCTAGTCCAATTCTTATTCAGCTGACTAACTTGACCAAAATAGTCAGTATTTTTCTTCTGCCGATACTTCTCTCGTTACAACATTTCACTACAATTAGAAATGGACAGACATAATAATCATGCTAATATCCTGATGAAGCGCTTGCTTGACCTCTTTATTTTCTTAGCCTCCGTGTCTGCTTGATGTGGAGTATACATAATCAATTGATAAAACTTTCTTTTATAGTTGGTCTGGGAAAAGTAAAGGCTGGGCGAGAAGTGATAGAATAGCAAGCAAGCAGAGTCACTTCTGCAAGCAAAGCTCTTTCGTATTCAAATAAAACAAGCAATTAGGAAAAAATACCAAGCAAGTCATGCCTCTATCTATCATGGCGTGTTATTCCCTATAGAAAAGAGAATAGATTATCTCTCTTTATCCTAAAGCGGGATTGTGGTAGGACTCCACCAAAGGGAGTAACATGAATCCACATCGACTTTATTGATTTCAGAAATGGGGAGAACAGTTAAAATGTAAAGTATTGAAGAGATAATTCAGCTCACAATGATTTAGCTTCATCATTAATCTGATATATATAATTACAAGAAGAATATTCTAGATAGTACACATGGTTGTTGTTCCTGAATTCAAGGAAGCTGTTGGAATAATACTCAAACAGAATGTTAGTGCTAGCAATATCAAAACACACAAGAAATGCCAGCAATGAATCTGTTGGGGAATGTCGATGTGTTAGCTGCTGAGGTGGACTGATGGATGAGTTGGAATTTGAGAGAACATCTCAATTTTTGACATAACGCTTCAAGCTGGACGGCAAAATAGTGACTCCAAGCTTGTCTTTCAAGAAGAAGAATCTTGAATGAGTGAGTCCTTTGGTTAGCAAGTCAGCTATCTAATCAGAGGATGGCACATACTTGACTTCTAGCTCCTTCCCAAGCACTTTGTCTCTGATGAAGTGAATATCTAATTCAATATGCTTTGTTATTGCATGGTACACTAGATTTGCAGGCAAGGCATTTGCGCTCATATTGTCACACCATAGAATTGGAATTGAAACTTGTGGCAATTCAAGTTCCTTAAAGAGTGATTGGATCCAGCTATCTCTGATGCTGTTGAAGCTAATGCTCTATACTCAGATTATGTACTTGATCTAGCAACTTCATGTTATTTCTTTGAGGATCAAGCAACTAGATTTTCTCCTAAGTAGATACAATAACCTGCAGTCGACCTTCTGTCATCTGGGCAGGATGCCCAGTCCGCATCTGAATATCCTTTTAGGTCCAGTCTATCACTCCTTTGTATCCACAACCCTTGATTTATTGTTCCTTTCAGGTACCTAAGTACCTTTTTCAAAGTTTACTAGTGAATTGAAGTTGGGGATTGCAGAAATTGACTTAATTTGTTCACAGCAAAGGTAATGTATGGCCTGGTATGAGTTAGATAATGAAGTGCTCCTACTGCACTTCTATAGATTGAAGGATTTTCTAATGGTTCACCTTCTGCTTTTGACATGGTTTTGCCTGCTAGAATTGGAGTTGGGTATGACTTGAGATTTTCCAATTCAAATTTTCTAAGCAACTCACCAATATACCTTACTTGCGTCAAGTGAAGTCCTGCGCTGTGCCATAGCACTTTGATTCCCAGAAAGCAGTGAAGTTGCCCCATATCTTTGAGTGCAAACTTTTGGTTTAATTTATTTATGAATCTCTGCAATAACCCTTCATCATTTCCAGTTATTACAATGTCATCAACGTAGATGAGTGCAAATATGACCTGTTTCTCATTTCTGACGTAGAACAATGAGGTGTCTGCAACTGATTGCTTGAATTTCCAGTTCATCAGTGTTGACTTCAGTTTGTCATGCCATGCTCTAGGTGTCTGCTTTAATCCATAAATTTCCTTTTCCAATTTACAGATATGATCAGGTTTTGATGGATCTACAAAGCCATCTGGTTGGTTCATATATACCACTTCCTCAAGTTCACCATTTAGGAATGCATTGTTGATATCTACTTGTCTAATTTGCCATCCTTTAGACACTGCCATAGTGAGTATAACTCTTAAGGTTGAAGCTTTGATTACAGGGCTGAAGGTTTCATAAAAATCAACCCCAGGTTCTTGATGATATCCCTTAGCCACCAATCTTGCCTTAAGCCTTTGGACAGATCCATCAGTGTTGTATTTTGTTCTGAAGACCCACTTGTTCCCTATTATGTTGTAAGCTGGTGATGGTGGCACAAGCTTCCAGGTTTTTATTTTCATCAGGGCATTGAATTCCTCATCCATAGCATTTTTCCACTCTTTGCTCATTAAGGCTTCATTCAGGTTCCTTGGTTATGATATTTCAAGGCAGCAGCCAACTGATTTTCCCAGGAATGCCTTTGGTTTGAAAACTCCTGCCTTTGTTCTTGTGATCATGGGGTGTTCTATTAAGTCCCTTGCTTTTGACTGAGGCCTGACTTGTTGCTGATTTACCGCATCATCTGATTCAGCATTTCTATCATTCTGTGGTACCTCAAGTTCTGTTTCAACTCTTTGATTCACTGCTCAATTGTTCATACCTTCATTACTTCCATTGTCATCATTTATGTTTTCAGTTTGACTGTCACTTAAGCTAAAATGTGAGTGATGTTCAGCAAATGTTGCTTCAGGAAGAATAGTATCAACAGGATTTGAGATAGTTTCAGAATTATTTGGTTGAGGTGAGAACTGAAAGTAGGTTACTACAGATTCTGGAATCATAGAATTTTGTTGCTTTTGGACAGAAAACAAAGACTCAAAAGAGAACTCAAGTTCATTAAACACAACATGTCTTGAAATATAGACTTTGCCTGTGGAGGATAAAAATTTGTAACCTTTATGGGAGTCACTATAACCAATGAACACACACTTGGTTGAATGGAAGCTGAATTTGTGCCTTTGGTAGGGCCTTAAACAGGGGTAGCAAGCACATCTAAAGATCCTTAAAGACTTGTAGTCAATTTCTTTCCCAAGTAGAGCCAGATAAGGGGATTGCATTTTGAGCAAAGGTGTAGGCAATCTGTTGATTAAGTAGGTTGCATTTTAGAAAGATTCCCACCAATACTTTAATGGTATTTTGGCTTGGGCTAAAAGAGTGAGGCCTGTTTCAGTTATGTGCCTATGCTTCCTTTCAATTTTACCATTTTGAGCTGAAGTGTATGGACATAGATATCTGAAATCAATGCCCTCTTGAGTCAGATAAGTTTTGAAGGATCTATACTCTCCTCCCCAATAGCCTGTAGGGTTTTTATTTTCCTTGCAAGCTTGTTTTCTACTAGCTTCTTAAAATGAACAAAAACATTAAGTGCTTCAGATTTTTGTTTTAGAGGGAAAATCCAAGTGAATCTAGTAAAATCATCAAGGAATGTTATGTAGTACTTAAAACCAGATATTGACTGAATTGGTGCAGGTCCCCATAGGTCAGTGTGCACAAGTTCAAGTGGTGTTTTGGCATGAGAAGTGGAGAGAGTAAAAGGCAGGATGTGGGATTTGCCAAATTGACAGGCATCACAGAAGGATTTGCTATCATTTTCATTCAACTTTTGATTACAAGTTTTGAGCACTTGAGACACCACTTGGCTAGATAGGTGTCCAAGTCTCATGTGCCATACATTAACTTGAAGATTTAAAGACTCATGACTAGAATTTAAACTGGGATAAGTGGAAGAGGTATTGTAACAATACTTATTTGAGGTAGCAGACATATGAGATTGACCTTGGGTGTTTAGATGAGGGAAATCCAGTTGATACAGTCCTTCTTTAATCCTCCTTTACAGCATCACTTCCTTCGTTAGCTTAGCTTGTCCTTGATAAAGCAATAGTTAGAATGAAATTCCATATAGACATTGTTATCAGAAGTTAATTGTGAAACACTTATGAGGTTTTTTCTGATTTCAGGTGCATGTAGGAGTTTATTTAACACATGTGACTTGCTGCTTAAAGTAGGAAGATGAGATATACCAAAAATGGGAAATGTGAAGCTTATTTCCATTTCCTACCATTATTTAAGTGCTTACTAGTATACTCAGTAGCTGAGGAGAGATTTTGCTTATTTGCAGTAACGTGGTTGCTAGCACCAGTATCAGCAAACCAGGCAGGATCATTCAGAGTGCTGGGAATGCTACAAAGGCTGCTGGTGCTGTTGATGAGGAGTTGAAGTTGGTCCTTTGATTTGGTGGTGCTCCTGTATACTGTTCATCATATCCGAAGTTGCAAATGTTGGCTTTGTGTCCAACTTTTCCACACACCTGGAAGGTAGGTCTATCACCACAATTGAAAACACCTCATATGTTTCTTCATCTTCTTCTACCTCTGAAGTAGTTAGAAAATCTTCCATTGGTGATTGATCAGTGAGTTCTGATGTGATGATGATTTGGACCATATCTTTGAGTGAAATTTACTGAGGTTTGATCAAGACTGATTCCTGCCATTTCATTTCTCAATGTAGTCAGATGTTCCAGCCTACTTTCATAGGTCATTAATGTTGATTGCAGTTTTACCCAAGAGATGTTTTCTCTGCTGTGAATTTGAACAACAATGGGAGTATAATCTTCATCCAGACCTACTAGGACTTGAGTAACCAAGTCGGAGTGGAAAATAGCCTTGCCAGGAATTTCGAGATTATCTGCCAGCATCTTCACTTTGTTTAGGTGTTGGTCAATACTCATACTACCTTTCCTTGGCTTCTGAAGTTCACTAGTAAGAAAGGTAATCCTGAACCTGTTATGAACCCCATAACTTTCCTTCATAGCTGTCCATAGCTCACTTGAGGTTTTAGCACCCATCACTCTCATAGCAATATCTGGAGTCATTGAGGAGTAAAGCCAACCCATGAATAGTTGGTCTGTTGACATGCACTGATTGTTTTTTGTCATTTCAACGCTGGTTCCACCTTCACTAGCAATTTCAACTCCAATGAATTCTGGAAGACACAACTTTGTTCCAAGAATGTGGCCTTCAAGGCTATGACCACGAATGATAGGCAGTATCATGTTCTGCCATAGTAGAAAATTGTTTTTGTCAAGCTTGATTGATACTACTTGAGTTAAGTTTGCACCGAATGGTGAGATGTTTGGATTTCCTTGCATTACAATAGAGTTGTTGCTAGAGATGGATGCATGAGCTAAGTTTCCTCCTGTGTTTTGTGGAGAATTATCGGTGTTGGCCATAGGTGCTCTGATACCAAGTTAAAATGTAAAGTATTGAAGAGATAATTCAAGTCACAATGATTTAGCTTCATCATTAATCTGATATGTATAATTACAAGACGAATATTCTAGATAGTACACATGGTTGTTGTTCCTTAATTCAAGGAAGCTGTTGGAATAATACTCTAACAGAATGTTAGTGCTAGCAATATCAAAACACACAAGAAACACCAGCAATGAATCAGTTGGGGAATGCTGATGTGTTAGTTGCTGAGGTGGACTGATGGATGAGTTGGAATCTGAGAGAGCATCTCAATTCTTGACAAGAACTATACATAGATAGAAGCAAACACTATGAAAGCAACAACAATCCCTACCTATCCCAGTCCATCCTTTCACATGGATAATGACCATTTAAGCACCTCTGGGAGCAGACATAAAGAGATGAAAGAGTAAGCACCTCATGTTTAAACTGCATAAACTCCATCTCCTTGAAGTCCCTTAAAGCATACTGGAAAAACTTCTCTGTCACCTTTTCCCTGAATTGCTCCTAAGTTAAGGTGTATTACTGAGTCTCCATCCTAGTTTGGAATTTTGATTCTCATTAATGACTTGCTGCTCCGGTGAACATAAACTCCGTACTGAACCTTTTGTGCATCTATAAAGCCTATAAGTCGAAAGATCTGTTCCTGCTTTCATAGCCACTCCTCAACAACTAATGGGTCACCCCCAGCGACGGACCCAGAATTTTGAGTCAGCACGGGCGGTCGTGGATCGTCAACAATAAAATATTAAGAGCCCCATTTGATGCTCATTTTTTTTTTGTAAAAAATGTATTTGGAATAGTAATTTGATGGATAATATATATTTAAAAATAAGGAAAAGTTTTGAATTTGAATGTAATATTATTTTATNTAATTCAAAGGAAGAACACGGGTTCAAATTTTTAGAATTACATTAAACTCACAAAAATGTAACATATATCATTCTAGTAAACTTAGTATCAAATTCAATGATTGCCACAATGATCAAACTTCCAATATTTTAAGAAAAGGTCACGGTTTTGAATCTTCCCTCTTAACCCCTTTAATTTTGGTAAAATTAAAGAATTAAAAATCTTTCACAATAAAAATGGTGGAAAGGGATTCGAAATCAAGACCTCCTATATGAATATCAGAGCTCTAACCAACTAAACTATTAGAAATGTTTGAAAATAAAACAAATTACCAGGTATATAATCTAAAAGGTTTATTCATTATTAACAAAAAAAATTGTTTCGATGAATCCAGCACGAGCGGCGACCGAGGCTCGCCGGGTGCTAGGTCCGCCCCTGGTCACCCCACCATTGAAAAAATGTAGCTTATACCTTCTGAAAGTCTCTACAACGGAAGCTTGAGTCGAGGCAGCTGCTAGGTTCACATGCGAGGCTTGTGCTTGACTTTGCTTCCCAAGCTCATATACCGCTAGCAACAAGTCCTCATCAATTCACTATGGTTTGGTTGCATCATTCCCTTTAGACAAGAAAAATAAATTTCTACCCATCAAACATGCATGCACCAACTCTAAATCAAAATTGAAATATAAGACAAATGCACAACTTTAATAATAATCTGTACTTAAACTCGAAATAAAAAAGATTTCAAGCTTGTGAGACTTAGTTTAAAATAAAAACAAGAAGTGAAAAATACAAAGATGAAATTTCAAGACTCCAAAAGTCTATCTATAGACTCTAATAATCTTTGCCTCGATTCTCCTACTCATCTGGATCTTCTTCCATGTCTTCATCTTCTTCATCTTAGTTTTTTCTCCTCGATTGAATAGCGAACTCCTTATTTATTGTCACTCTCGAAACCGAGCTGGAATATGAAATTCTATCTCCCACATAGGCCTTCCAATGCTCTAATCACATCTTTTCTTCTTCTCGCCATTTGATTTCTTCTAGCCATCTATTATCCACAGTTATGTTAGCCCAATTACAATAATTTATATAGACTAAAATAGGCTCTACTTCATTTCTTTATTGTGCATTGACTAGCTAAATATTATATCATCTCAAAAATAATAATGCTTGTAAACATGAATTTAACAACATAACTTTGAACATAAATTTTTTTGTAACTTTGCGTACCGGTCGAGGATGTAGTCGATTGATGGTTGTGAATAACGAGGAGAAATCAAATCCTTTACGATACTTTAAATTTTCATGCACATATTTCATAATTGCCCAATACACACTATATTGCAATCATTCTAGTTACATCATATTTTTGCAAGCGTGAACGCAAGAAAAGAAAGAAAAATAAGCTTCACCATCATCATCATCTTCATCTTCTTCTTCTTATTTTTTGTACTTGGCGTTTAAGTCTTCAGAAAAGTTTTAAACCTTTAGCTCTGATACAAAGATGTAATGCCCCCTAAGTCTTAGAATTGGGATTTGTTACAAAAATGTGCTTCTTGCATCTTCGAAATTCGAGAAAAAAATTCCTTATTTCTTTTTTATTTCGTAGATTGCCTTTACATTCTAGTATAAGTTCCAACGAGTAATGGAAACAAATGAGTTAAGTTAGTTATTCTTGATTTGTTGAAGAAACGAAACTAAAACGAAAGATAGAAATGGATGCTAGCGTACGTTAATGGAGTTCAACCCTACAATGCGCTTTCTAATGATCAAGCTTGTTGCACCATTTTTCAGATTCGAAATTCTATGAAATTTTTACAATATTTTCTAAAATCACTCAAGTAAAACAGATAAACTTTCAAAATTTTCTAATTTCATTTAGGCATGCAATTGAACGCTCAATCACATGACTAAAGCTGTTCCAATGTACACTGAACACAACACACGAAGAAGTGCATAACTTATCGTATCGACCTTCAAATGGCTTGAATATAAAGAAAATGGATAGGGGACTCAAAGGGATTTCAAACCTCACTAGTCTCAATAAAAAAATTGTAGAATTCGGTTCGAGGTGATAGTTTGAAAATTGGACAGAAAGCTAAAATTTAAACTTTACATTTTTGCATGCCCCAATCCACACCCAATCAATTTTCATATCAAAATTTATGCTAAAACTTCATACTAGCATAATTCAATAAACACCAATTCATGGAGTTATATGAAAACATATTTTTATGCCTATTCCAAACACAAATAGTCTTGTAAAACCACTATCATAGTCTTAACTTTGAAACATATGAAAGCAAATCCTATACATGAGAACCTTGATCTTTGAGTTGATTTCTCTCTCATTGGTTTTTCCACAATCCATGCAATTTCTATCCATCCATCCACGATCCCTTCTCAATCTGAAAAGTTTTATATAGAAGTAGAGAGCATAAAGCCCCATAAAATTTCATAGATATGATCCTCTTTGAACAAAAATGAATATTCACATATAAAATGTAAGAACCTTATACTACACTTAGTGACGTCATTGGATTATCGGTAAAATCCTTGATTCTAAATAATATCTTAGGATCATAAAAACCAGTTATGGCCATAAAAAATTAACTTTGGAGTTCATAGCTTGCAATTACATTTATATACATAAACATTCGTAGAGAAAATCAACATTTACCACCTACCTTAATTCTAGATATGAAAATGAGAAACCATTTGTCTTGAATAACTAAACTTGTAGTAACAGAATCCTTATTTTTCTGTTCTTACGAATAAGCTAAAAGTAATTCAATTTATGCAAAATTCAAGCCTTACCATTTAAACCCTTGCTCATTGTTTCTGTTCCCAATTTGTTCAGTGATGTCCCCCGTCTTCTGATTTTGTGCGTTGTCTCACACATATAAATTCAAATACATATAAACAACTACATATCCCATATGAGCATAAATATTGATTTGTGTTTTTTAATTGTTATATAATTTTAGATCAGTTGGGTTAAAGTGAATTTTGAAGAGTTCTGAATAACTGGAAAAATGGTAGGTACAAAGCTCTCGTGTTCATCAACCTAATTTTAATTTTATCATGCAAATTGACTTATTGAACCCGCTAAAATAGTAATTGATTCATCGTTTTTCAATTAAACCAGCGGGTTACAAGATTTTACATCAGATTTTTTTGTTAGAAATTGAAACCCAGGATTCTTGATATATTTAAGACCATTTCTTTAACGTCAAGATCCTCTATGTCAAATCAACAAGAGAAATAAAAGTGCGGAACATACATTGGTCCATGGGGAATGAAGAACGAAGATTGATTGCTTGATGATTCTTGATCTTCCTCTTCAATATGGTTTTTCTCTACATTCTTCTGATGATGAGATAACGATAGAATAAAAACCACGTATGAATTGTGGATCATAATCCTATTAGATATTTTCATATGTATTCCTGCCCATGAAATACAACTTAAAGGATTCAGGCCTCTATACATAATTAGGCCCATAATATATTAGATGCTCAAAATCCAATAACTTTAATTTTTTAGCCTTTAACACACAATTAATTATACATGTAGGTCCATATGAAAAATTAAAACTCAATAATCTCCCACTTGGACAACATATGTTACCTTATAAATGTGCATAACCTTCTAACATCAAAACATTTGTAATCATGACCAAAAGCATCTCCAAATAATCTCGTCTATTGATTCTGTCAATATATGATCAAAAATGGTATTCACTACATATATCATAACTAAACTTATCAATGATCACGTATATAAACATAATTAAATGACATAGATCAAGTATGAATGTGTAACTCGTAAATTACATGCAAAGTGATCCAAAATACCTATTTTCAACTGATCTTACTTTATTCTTTAATGAGATCAAATCAAACTTAATCAGATGAAAATAATTGAATACTTTATTTCTGAAAATAAATCGAATATCCATAAACATAAAAATATGTCTAAATCAGACAATATCCAAATACAAACTTCCACTAAATTAGCATATCATCTAAAGATGCTATAATTATGTGAGTAGTGTGTTCATAAAAGACCTTAAATGATAGCTCTTTAGTAAATGGATCTGTTATCATAGAGTTTGTGATAATATGTTCTATAGTAACTTGATCACTCTGAACTCTCCCTTTTACAACTAAGAATTTGATGTTTATAAACTTAGACTTCATCGAGCTCCTGTTGTTGTTGTTAAAATACAACTCAGCTAACTTATTATCACAAAATAACTTGAGTGATCTTTCAATTTCATCCAAAATACGCAACCCAATAACAAAATTCCGTAGCCATATTCCATGATTTGATGCCTCATAGCATGATATAAACTCCATTGCCATGGTTGAAAAAGTTATGAATGTTTGCCTAGCATTGTTCCAGGATATAGCTCCTCTAGCCAGCAGGTAGACATAGCCTGATGTGGATTACTAACTATCTTGGCATCTTTATAAAATCAGAATCAGAATATCCAATGATCTCCA
The DNA here is from genome assembly GCA_903798345.1 of Fraxinus anomala. Lineage (NCBI taxonomy): Eukaryota > Viridiplantae > Streptophyta > Magnoliopsida > Lamiales > Oleaceae > Fraxinus > Fraxinus anomala. The sequence goes on from CAIGRN010036323.1 coordinate 13,967, forward strand.
ATTGATTTGATATCATATATGTTATCGTATAATCCTTTATTCTCTGTAAATACCGCATAACTTGCTTTGCTGCCTTCCAATGATCAATTCCAGAGTTACTTAAATATCTACCTAGCATTACAATAATGAATGCTATATTCGGATGTATGCAACCCTGAAATGCATTAAACTCCCAACTATTGACGTATAGAGAATTTTTTGCATTTCTTTCTCTTTAAGGTTATTCTTAGGATGCTGATTGAGACTAAACTTCTCTTCCTTTGCAACAGAGATATCACATGATTTACAATCCTGCATTTCAAATCTCTTAAAAATCTTATCGATACAACTCTTTTAATTACACATCTGCATTTCAAATCTTTTAAGAACTTCATCGATACAACTCTTTTGTGATAATCTAAAAATACCCCAAGAATGATTCTGGTGTATTTGTATCCCTAATAAAAAAGAGGCGTTACCAAAATCTTTCATTTCAAAATTCTTTGATAGAAATCTTTTGATTTCCTACAATATGCCTATATCATTGTAGGCAATCAGTATGTCATCGATATATAATACTAGGAAAACATGCTTATTCTCACTAAACTTATGGTTTACACAATCATCAACTGCATTCATCTCAATACCCAAAGAGTCAATTACTTAATGAAATTTGTCGTACCATTGTTTCAAACTTCTTAAGCCCATGGATTTTTTTTTAGTTTATAAACCATCTTCTTTAGGTCTTCAAACATGAAAGTTTTTTGGTTGCACCAAGAAATCGTCTCGTTAATGTCACAGTGCCATCTTTACATCAATCTGATATAGCTCAAGATCAAAATGCTCCACAAGTTCTATAATATTCCTAAAGGAGTCTTTTGTTGAAATCAAAGAGAATATCTTTTTAAAGTCAATGCCTTCTTTTTTAAGGAAAGTCCTTTGCGTGAAGACGAGCCTTATATGTCTCAACATCGCCTTCGAATCCCTCTTGGTTTAAAATATCCCTTTACAATCAATGTGCTTCATACCTTTAGGCAATATGATTAGTTCTCAAACGTTATTTTCATTCATTGACTTTATCTCTTTAGTTGTGGCAATTACTTTTGAGACTTGGTCCTTTGTATGACTCGATGAAAGTTAATTGGATCTTCTTCCACCAATATATTGCCATCCTCATATTCTTAGAGAATCACTATAAAGACATCAAGAATTGCTTTTCTTCCATTTATAGTAGATTTATTTAATGCCATTTGTTCTTGAGGTTGTTGAGTTCGTTCTTTTGAAACAATCTCTTGATGTTGAATAGCGAGTTTTTGGAATATTGTCTTGATCTAGAATTGTTCTTTGAACAAGATCGGGAATAAAAATTTGTTCCTAATCCTGATCATTGTCAATGACAATAGAAGGAATAGTTATATATTCCTTCTCAAAGATAAAATTTCTTACCTTATCTCCCTCTGCAAACTCCACATCTTCAAAGAATCGAACATTTCCCGTTTTGAAAATTGACCTATTAATGGGATCATAAAATTTGTAATCTATTGACCTTTCAGAACATCCAATAAAATAGCTATTGACGGTTTTGGAGTCCAGTTTCTTTTCAATTACCTATAAGGCCTTGCCTCAGCTAGACAACCAAAATGTGCAAATGTTTCAAACTAGGTTTCTTACCTATCCAAAGCTTATAAAGGGTCTTGACAGTTGCTTTAATGCTTTTCCTCAAAGATATTATGTAAGGTGAAATGACTCATCATACTCTTACCACATCCTAAGTGTTCTGTTTCGTCTCTTAATAGCACCATTCATGCTAGGGGATCTTGGCATAGTGTACTGTGAGATGATTTCCCATTCCTCTAGGAAGCAAAAGGCCCTATACATTGTTTACCCGATCCGTCATATTTGTCATAGTATTTACCACCGCGGTCAATCTGACGTGTTTAATTCTTTTGCTGAGTTGATTTTCTACATCAGCTTTGTAAGCGTTGAACATGTCTAGTGAGTGAGACTTCTCAAAAATGAGATACATGTAGCCATATCGTGAAAACTCGTTTGTGAACGTAATAAAAGACTATTGACCATTCTAAAAAGTCGAAGGAAATGGCCTACATATATTTTTATGTATTAGTTTTAAGACGTCCAAAATCCTATTGACAGGTATCTCTTTATGTTTGTATGTTTATCTTTAATGCAATTAACACAAACAAACATTTAAGTCTGAAAAATCCTGGAATCAAAAATTTCATCCGACATAAGCTTTTCGATTCTCTTTTAGGAGCTGTGACCTAATTGCTTATGCTATAATGAAGCGAATTCTCATTATTTAATTTATGCTTCATACCACGTGAATTCACATGCAATGTTCATTGTTTGATAATTCTCATTTTATGTTGGTAAGAAAATTTATGCATAATTTCATATTTGATTTGAATATGGAGTAGCAATCATCTCATTGAATATAATTTGTTATACTCATCCTTCTTTATTTACAAATTTCTTGTAAAAATTAGAATACTGGATAGTGGTGGATGGATATGCCATTGGACCAACAAATTCTAGTCACGAAGTACCTTATTTGTTGAATTTTATTTGTCTTGAAGTAATATTAAAATTTTTAGTTACTCCTAGTTTTAGTGCATATTGAATTAGTTTTATTGATGTTTTGATTAAATATATGATTCCAAAAGTTCCGCATATTTTAATAAACTAAATATATCATTTTTATGAAATGTTGTCGATGTTTAGTGAATATGCCCATTATATTAAAATTAATTTTTTTATCACGCTAAGAAATTCATATTTGGTAACGAATCGGGTTGCTAGAATTCAGGGTGTTACAGTTTGGTATTAAAGCAAAAGTCTACTTGTAGATTTTTCAAGTTTTGATTTAAAAAATATATATATGTGTATTTAGTCCTCTAATGAAAATTCATTGTTTTAGTTTTCTTTATTTACGTATTTGTAAAACTGAAAGGCTTCATAAAAAAAAAATCTAAAGTTTTTAAGGAGAGCTTGGGATTTAAGCAATTCATTTGTGACCCCCCTCCTCACCTAGATGCCTTTTTAGTTGTGCGTTATTCAAATCAATAAGACGAAAAACAATGTTTCAAACCCACTTCAAATTTAAGAAAATTCTATTTGTTGAACTTTTATACAAAAAAAAAAAAAAAATCCATTTTACAAAATTTCTATATAATAATAATAATAATAATAATAATAATAATAATAATAATAATAATAATAATAATAATAATAATAATGTTACGAGATCCATAGTATCCGGTATTCATCAATCTGCCACCCTATAGTATTTTCAAGGTATGAATGATGAATGATATTTTTATTTATTGATATTATCCTTCATATTATCATTCATAATAATTAATTGCATAATCATAAGAGTATTTCTTTATACATCATTTACTGCTTCAAAAGTATGTTAATTAAGAATATGAATATTAGTAGTAATACAATCCTCACTAAAACTTAAATGCATAATACTTTAGACTTCGCATAATATACACAATAGACATGGCTAAACATAGAGAGACCTCTAGGAAGAGTGTAGTGTGGTTGAATAGTTCTTAAGATAAATTATTTAAGGAAATGACAAGACGACAACAAGATCAAGCTACTATGTTCAGAAATTTACTAAGGGCAATGCAAGACTTGGGCAGGCAGCAGGCTCAAGTGGTACCTCATAACACAATAGGAAGTGCCAATGCCATAAGCTCGATTGTTGAGCAGTTTTGTTGCTTTAAACCCCTATCCTATGATGGTAGAGATGATCTTTTCGTAGCCAATGAGTTACTAAGAAGACTTGAAGCGATCTTTGAGCACATGAATTGTAATGATACTCAAAAGGATTCTTGTGCAAAGTTCATGTTGATCGACGATGCTAGACATTGATGGGAGTCTAAAACACATACTAGAATTGCAGAACAACAACATAATCTCACATGGAACCAGTTCAAGGAATCATTGATGGGTAAATAGTTTTCCCAGCCATTGAAGGATCAAAAGGAGGTAGAATTTCTTCAGCTCACACAAAGGAATTTGCCACTTGGGGAGTATGAAAATAAGTTTAACAACTTTCTAGATATGCATCACATATGGTTAACACTGAGCTGACGAAGGCTAAGAGGTTCGAGATTAACGGAATCATGGCAACCAAGCAATATATTCCTAATGCGAAAGTTGTACATCAAGCGCAAGAAATCTCTGATGGTTTAGGATTGGAAAAGAAAACCCAACCTAGTGTTAAGTCTTTATTAAAGAGAAAGTTGCAGGGTCACGACAAAGAGAAAGCTAGAGACCAGAATAAGAAAGGAAAGGTTTGGTCAGGCTCAAACAAATCTTTCCCTCAATGTCCCAAGTGCAGCGAGCGACACTTAGGTGAGTGTCTTCAGGGAAAAGGGTATGCTACATTTGTAGTAAGACTAATCATTTCCTTAGAGAATATTCAGAGAAGAAGGGAGATGGCGATCAACTTAAGAAAGGAAAGGCCAGAGTATTTGCTTTGATAGGAGAAGAGGAAAATCAGAACACAAACGTAATAACATGTATGTTACCAGTATCTGATATACCTGCTATTGTCTTTATGGATTATGGATCCACACATTCGTTTATTTCTACAATTTTTATGGATAAGATTGGGAATAAATGCATTAAAATGAATAACATCTTAGATGTTAGTACACTTTCAGACGAAGTTATTAATACTAATCAAATGATTACATATGTTAAGTTATAGATTGAAGGAAAAGTACTAAAAGCAAATTTGTACCTCTTGAGAATGAAAGACTTTGATATAATTTTGGGTATGGACTGGTTGGGTAGAAATTATACAACTATCTTATGCCATGAGAAGGAGGTTCTATTTCAAAAGTTTGGGAATGAAGAATTACGATTCTTTGGAACAAGAATTGGGACTCTACCTTGAGAAAGAATACGTGTCTAGGATTTTTATTAAATATTACTAGTTAGCCCTAGTCTGAACGAAAAGTGGAAGATGTACCATTGGTTAAGGTGTTTATGGATGTTTTTCAGAGGATTTACTTGGTAAATCGCCGATAGACAAGTAGAGTTCACAATTGGCTTGACCCTTGGGGCAGCACCAATATCTAAAGCCTCTTATTGGATGTCACCAAAAGAATTACAGGAGTTGAAGATACAATTACAGGAATTATTAGATAAGGTTTTCATGCGACATGGTGTATCCCTTTGGGGAGCGCTAGTATTGTTTGTAAAAAAGAAAGTCGGGTCAATGAGGATGTGCATTGATTATAGGGATATTAACCATTTGACCATAAATAATAAATACCCACTCCAAGGATAGAGAATATTTGTGATTAATTGAAGGGTGCAAAAGGGTTCTCAAAGATCGATTTGAGATCAAGTTATCACCAACTCAAGATAAAGGATTGTGATTTTCCTAAAACGGCCTTTAGAACGCGATACATGCACTATGAATTCATGATAATGCCATTTCGGTTAGCCAATGCACCATTTGTGTTTATGGACTTAATGAAACGAGTTTGTTTTATCCATATCTAGATTGATTCGTTATAATCTTCATCAACGATATATTGATACATGAAGGGCAGTTAAGAGTGGTATTACGCACTCTCCGAAAGGAGAAATTTTACACAAAATTCAAAAAATGTGAATTTTGGCTAGATTGCATTGACTTCCTTTGCCATGTAGTTAATGCACAAGGAATAGAAGTAGACCTAGCTACAAGTAGACCCAGCTACAGTCGAAGCCGTAACAAATTGGCCTAGACAGATCAATGTAGGTGAAGTTCGTAGTTTCTTGGGTTTGACCGGCTATTATAGGAGATTTATTGTAGGATTTTCTAAGATAGCTAATCCATTGACACAATTGACGAAGTAAAGTTCCAATGGTCGCATAAGTGTGAAAGTAGTTTTCAAGAATTGAAACAAAGATTGGCTTCAGCGCCCGTATTGACCATACCAGAAGTTTTAAAAGGATTTGTTATACAGAGTGATGCATCTAAACAAGATGTGGGATGTTTGTTGATGCAACATAGAAAGGTTGAACAACCTACGCCTTCATGATGTTAAAATCATATGAACAAAATTATCCAACGTATGACTTAGAACTCGCAATTGTAGTTCATGATCTAAAAATATGGCTCTTTATCTCTATGGTGGTAAATGTGAGATATACACTGATCACAAAAGTTTAAGTACTTCTTCACTCAAAATGAGTTAAATATAAGACAAAGGAGATGGTTGGAATAGGTCAAAG
>CAIGRN010036337.1:0-19116 GCA_903798345.1 Fraxinus anomala
CTGCCGACTCCATCATCAGTCACCTACAACAAGAATCATCCACAATTGTTGCCCATTACAACCACCTTTTTCTTTAAGGGCAATTCGCCCTTCGTTGCTACAAAACCACCGCGATCTACTACCGCCACTCATTAAGAAAGTAGGACCACCATCTGTCGCTAGCTGCCAGTTTGCCGCCATCTGCTAGTTCACCCACCGTCCACTGATTCATCTTGTGGTCTATTTTTTCAGTTTGTTGCAATCTCCACCCTCAACAAAAATATTATGCTTTCACGTGATGGCCGTGTCACTCCATTCTTCTCTGTCCTTCGTGTAATCATTACCGAAAGAGGAGGCGAAGGGTAGTCTCGTCTGTTTCGATAAAATGTTGTTGATGTCACCGCTTTCGGTTGCGTATTTAACAGATCGGGAACTCGGATCGGGTTCGGAATCAAACAAATCGGAGTCTTGATCGTAAGGATTGACGCTAAACGACCGCGTTTGGGTGCTGGTGAAAGGTTGTTTGGGATCGTAGTAGTCGATGGTATAAAATAAGGCGCCGAAAAGGGATGGTAGGTGGGAGGCGAGGCAAGGCGAGGATGGGTGGTGGGTATAGTGAGTGACAGAGAGAGAGAGGAGAAGAAGAAGAAGAAGAAGAAGGTGAATCATTTTGGACTTGGGGGATTAATTCGAGGGTGGGGTAAATTTAAAATTTTATTAATTACAATTAATAAACCTATTTAACACCTGAATTTTGAAATGTAAATTTTATCACTTTATTTTTGAAATGCATCTTGAAAAGAAGGGTTTTAGATAATTTTCTCTTTCTTTTATTCAATTGACCCAATCCAATTAATACAATTAATTGATGCCAAGTCATCCAACGCGCGATCCTTGGCCATGTGCAAGTCACGCCATTTTTTGGCAACAACATTTTCATAAAACTTATTTCATAAATTTTAAAGAAACTTTATAAGTTTTACAAAAATTTATATGAGAGATTTCTTTAAATCAAAACACAATAAAATATAGCATTAGATAATAGTTTAAATTGTTCATATAGGTTGATTGGCTTAAGCACAGATGTAGATGTCCAAGTGAATTGAGCCTCTTATTTTGTCTCATCTCGTGATTTTGTCATGACGTTTTAAGGGAATGGAGGATCCAACTCAAAAAAACCTTGTTGGGCTTTTATTATTTTTTTGAGACCCCTCAAATCTTGAAGTCCTACGCTATTGCCTTGGTGGCCTTATGTCAGGGAAAGCCTAGATTTATGATAATGACGTACGATGGTAAATGTGGACAAACTGGACATAACAAAAGATATTGTAAAGCGAGGACCACATGATATAAGAATCGAGAAACAGGATTAATCGAATCAAGCTGAAAGTAAACTGTAGAAAATTAAAGATTTAACACCAAAGAATTATTTCGATCGTAGTCCCAGAGATTTAGTGATCGCTTCTAACACCTACATTCCCCATTGAGTATCCAAGAAAATGATTATGCTTAGTTTCATTAAAACAGTCCAAAATGGCAACGAAAGTTACAAATGTTCAGAGAGATGAAACAAGAGACTTATCTCTCAAATACAGTGATAAATATACAAAGATTCACCAAGATATCTTGAAGATAACCCTTCGAACAACACCAAAACTAACAACAGAGAAATCACATAGATTCTCACAATATTCACTCACAATATTATACAATGAAGGTTACTCTATCACACAAAACACATAAAATCAGAGATTTTAAGTGAATCAAACGAAGGCAGCAAACCCCTAGCCCTTCTACTTCTACTTCCTCTTTCTCTCTTCTTCTCTCAAAACGCAGGAGCACCAGAAGTCTCCAGAATAAAATGAACAGTAGCAGTAACCTAAGAGTCATCGAGCCCAACTAAAACCAATTCACCATCCAACGGCCAGAAAAGATACATGTGTTAATCATCAATGGAGAAAACGTTTTACACTAAATAAAAAGTGTATATCCCCCAAAACACGATTTTAAAGTAATAACAATAATTCTAGGAGCGCAACAGTGAGAACAAGGGTCATATTCCAACATTCTCCACCTTTCTACCAGAATTTGGTCTATCAATGCATCCAAGAGTATTTTCTCATTTCATTTTCATTTGCTTTATGTGCCTGTTTAAGAATCACAAAGAATTAATGGAAAGGAATTTAAGGCAGTTCGAAAATTTGTTTAACGGAATCACTTTAATACCCATGTCAAATGGATTATTCTGTGCTGCAATCTTTTCAATTTTTATTATTCTCTTAAAAATAACATCTCTAATTGAAGTGATATTTAACATTAATGTGCTTTGTTCTATCAATAAACATGAGATTTTTACTAAGATGAATAGAACTTTGATTATCTGAAAGCATAACAGTTTGTGCATCAACAAATCCAAGTCAAGACAGCAATCCATTTAACCACATTCCTTCTTTTATAGCATCAGTAGCAGATATATATTCGGCTTCAGTAGATGACAATACAACAATCTTTTGTAATTGAGACTTCCAGCTTATGAAGTACCACATAAGACATAAAAATATGATGGAATTGATTTCTTATTAGCTGTATCACTAACAAAGTTTGAATCTGTATATCCCTTTAAAATCACTCTATTAGATTTAAATACTAAGCTTAAATCAGCAGTACCTTAACAACCATTTCAAGGCATTCCAGTGATTTTTTCCAGGATTACTCATAAATCTGCTTAATACACTAATACTATGAGCAAGGTCAGACCTAGTACAAATCATTAAATACATTACGGAACCTATAGCATTAGCATAAGGAATTTTCGGCATCCTAACATATTCATCTTCAGTTCTATGACAATAATCTGAAGATAGTTTGAAATGATTTGCAAAAGGTAAGGTTACAGGTTTACAATCATACATATTGAATTTTTTCAGAATTTTAATCACATATCATGTTGGTTTAAAAACAACACGTCCTTTTCTTTATTTTTTACAATCTGCATACCTAAGATCTTCTTCGCAGAGCCAAAATCTTTCATATCAAACTCAAATTTCAACTTCAGTTTAATATTTTCAATTTTAGCTTTATTGCAACTAGCAAACAGCATATCATCCATATAAAGGACCAAATACAAGGAATTTTTGCCTCCATTACCTTTGCAATACAAGCAAGTGTCATATTAACTTCTTTTGAAGCCCAATTTTAGAATCAAAGTATCAAATCTTTTGTACCATTGTCTGGGGGCTTACTTTAAACCACATAAAGATTTTTTTTTTTAACAAACACGGTATTTTCATGATTACTTTACAGTATAAACATGTATCAAAATTACTTCTGTAAAAACCAAGTCCAATTACAAAAGTATCAAATCTTTTGTACCATTGTCTGGGGGCTTACTTTAAACCACATAAAGATTTTTTTTTTTAACAAACACGGTATTTTCATGATTACCTTTCTCAAAATTAATAGGCTGTCTCATGTAGATAATTTCATCAAGTTCACCATACAAAAAAGCAGTTTTAACATCAAGATGATCAAATTCCCATTTAAATTGAGCAACAAGAGCAAGTAAACATCTAATAGTAGTGTATTTCGCAATAGGAGCAAGTAATCAATACCCTCTTTTTGAGTTAAACATTTTGCTACTAATCTAGCCTTGTATCTAATGTTATTACACCCACCTTCTTCCTATTTAATTTTATAAATCCATTTACAATCTATTAGTTTCTGCCCTTTAGGCCTTTCAACTAGTTCTCATGTTTTATTTTTAATCAATGAGGCCATTTCATCTTCCATAGCAGCTTTCCAGTTTCCACTTTCTTTACAATTTATCGCATAAACAAAGAAACAAAATTATCATTGTCAAATAAGGTAGAAGGTCTAATCTGCCTCCTCTCTATCCCTTGTTGATACTTATCAAGGGGTATAGCTGCATGATCAGATTGATCAATGTGATCAATTTCTTGTTCAATTTCAGTTTCAAGCAAAATGACATTTTCTTCATGTTCAATATTCTCAGCAATAGATCCAAAAGTATCCTAGTGATTACTAGAGAAATTCACCTCAATTTGAACATCTTTATGAGTTAAAACATCATGTTTTCTTTCAAGGCAATGCATCAAAGATTCATTAAAAATGACATCTTTTCTAATTATTACTCTGTAACTCATTTCAGATTTAACCCACAGTCTGTACCCTTTTACATATTCATCATAATCCAAAAAAACACATTTAAATGATCTACGTACTAACTTTCCATTGTTTTGATGAGCATATGTAGCAAAATCAAAGACTTTCAGGTAAGAATAATTTACAGAGTTATTTGACCACACAACTTTAGGAACAGCAAAATTCAAAGCACTTGTAGGACTCCTATTAATCAAATAAGCTGCAGTTTTAATTGCTTCACACCAAAATATTTTTGGCAAACCAGAACTCAAAAGCATACATCTAACTTTATTTAGCAAAGTTCTGTTCATTCTTTCAGTCATACCATTTTGTTGTCGTGTGTAGGTGATAGTTCTATATCTCAAAATGTCATGCTCTTTACAAAACTTATTAAATTCATGATTATAGAATTCCAAACCATTATCTGTTTTCAAGATTTTTATTTTAAGATCAGTATGATTTTCCACCTGGGTTTTCTACTCCTTAAAAACAGAGAATTTCTCATCTTTAGATTTCAGCAAAAACACCCAAATTTTTCTTGAGAAATCTTCAATTATTAACAGGTAATATTTGAAGTCAGATAAGGTAGACACTGCAGCAAAACCCCACAAATCAGCATGCAAGTACTTAAGTTTTTGTTTGGATTTATGAATTCCAGTGAGAAAATGAAGTTTAACTTAGTTTCCTATAATACATTATTCACAAGAACCAAAATCACCAACATTTAATTTTCCAAAAATACCTTTTGATTGCAGAAAATTGAAACTCTTTTTACCAATGTGACAAAGTCTTTCATGCTACAATTTTGTCAAAGTAAAGTTTTCAGATACAACAGAAGCAGTCAGACCCAACAAAGGTTAATACATGCCATGTCTCTTTGGGGCAGAAGCAATCATGTCATTCCCCAAAAGAATTTTAATATGTCATTTCCCCAAATTTATGTTAAACTCCATATCATCTAACATGCCTATGGATACTAAGTTCCTTTTCAAATATGGGACAAATCTGATTTTTTTCAGAAACAAAAAGGTTTCCTTTTTCTAATAGTAGTTTAACAGTTCATATTCTACTTATTTTGTAGACAAAGTTATTTCCCACTATAACTTGCCCTCCTTTGGTTTTTTCAAAATCAATAAAGTAGTTTTTGTTTGGATACATGTGAAAAGAACAGTCAGAGTCAAATATCTATTCATCACTCAGTTTCTTTCTAGCACTTACAATAACTAAGCCATTTTCTGTTTTGGCTTTATTATATGATAAAGCAGTACTCCCTTCTTCAAAACCTTTTTCTTTTGCTTCATTTTTCCTTTCAAAACAATCTTTAGCAAAATGACCAATTTTCCCACAATAATAACATTCCTTGCCCTTAGCATTATTCTTGGTCTTATTCCTATCAGTCCACCTTTTATTTTCTTTTGAAAATTTTGGATGATGTTTTGATTTACCAAAAGCTTTACCCTTGGACAGCAAATTTACCCCAAAGTAATTGACACTTGACTCAACCTTGATTTCTTGTGCCTTATTTTTCAAATAATTGATTATAATATCAATAGTGAGTTTATCTCTACCAATATTTAAGGGCAACTTTAATGTCCTTATACCTGTCAATAATGGAGTTTAACAGAACTACAGCCAATTGATCTTTTAAAAGTTTTTCATCACAGTTGGACAAGTCTTGGGGTAAGTTTATCCAAATCAACTGAAAGATCCATTTTGAAAGAAAAGAATTGTTTTAAAAGAAAACATTTGTTTGGAGTAGTTTTAGTAACATATTTAGCATAAAGTTTGGCCCACAATTCAGAAGCAGTTTTAGTTTCACCAATACTTCTAATTACATTTTCAGATAAGTAAAAGAAAATAGTACTCCATGCAACTTCTTCAAGTTCAACTTTCTTCGCATGAAGTAAATCAACATGCCAACTATCATCCAAAGCTTTAACACATCTCATCTGCTATAAAATAGCTTTCATTTTCTGACTCCACTAGTTGAAATCAATTTTTCCATCAAACTGATTAACTTCAAATTTTGCAGAAGCCATGTTATAGCCAAGTCAGACTCACACACTGAATACAATTTACACAATATGCAAAGAACATCAAGAGGATTGGTGACAAATAGAAAATCACAGTAATACACTCAGTAGAACAATATTTTCATATATCAAGTACTTGCAAAGAATATGCAGATCAAAGCTATAAAGAAAACATAGTAATTGAGATCACAAAACAATGTTTCAATGATCTCTCCAGCAAGATTATCCAAGTACGGGAAGTACACACCCGTACTTGATTTATCTCAGATTTCAGGAGCCTCGCAGGAGCTACTGGATAAAGATTAATTTCAAGGGGGTTTCAACGGCGTACGAAAAATCAAGGGAATGATCAAGAAACCCTAACTTCAGAAAGTAAACATTACAAAAGTTAAAGATCTCACCAAATGAGTTTACATAAACTCGTTTTCTTTTGATTTTCTTAAGAGCAGATCCAGAAACTTCAGGATCTGAAGCAGATATGACTCTTTCTTCAAAGATCCAGGTATCTCGTTCCTTAATTCAGGCTCTGATACCACTGTAAAGCGAGGATCACAAGATATAAGAATTGAGAAACAAGATTAATTTAATCAAACTGAAAGTAAACTGCAGAAAATTAAAGATTAAGACCAAAGAATTATTTCGATCGTAACCCCGGAGGTTTAGTGATCGCTTCTAACACCTACATTCCCCATTGAGTATCCAAGAAAATGATTATGCTCAGTTTCATTAAAACAGTCCAAAATGGAAACAAAAGTTACAAATGTTCAGAGAGATGAAACAAAAGACTTATCTCTCAAATACAGTGATAGATCTACAAAGATTCACTAAGATATCTTGAAGATAACCCTTCGAACAACACCAAAACTTACAACAGAGAAATCACACAGATTCTCACAATATTCACTCAGATTATTATACAATGAAGGTTACTCTATCACACAAAACACTTAAAATCAAATATTTTAAGTGAATCAAACGAAGGCAGCAAACCCTAGCCCTTCTACTTCCTCTCTCTCTTTTTCTCTCAAAACGCAGGATTACTAGAAGTCTCCATAATAAAATGAACAGTTGTAGTTACCCAAGAGTCATCGAGCCCAAGTAAAACCAATTCACCATCCAACGGCCAAAAAGATACACGTGTTAATCATTCAAGGAGAAAATGTTTTACACTTAATAAAAAGTGTATATCCCCCAAAACACGATTTTAAAGTAATAACAATAATTTTGGGAGCACAACCGTGAGAATAAGGGTTCGACTCCAACAGATATCATAGCGCTGTTGTAAATGAAAATCATGAAGAATTCATAATTATTAAATTCTGCATCCTTTTATTTGTTTATATGATAGAAAATTTTGTTACATTTGTTACTAGTTTACCACAGGGACAATGGACTTCAGCGAAAGAGGGCTATATGGCAGAAACTATAGCTGACTATGAGCAGGTTAATGAATAACTGGAGCATTTGGAGGAGGATTTAAATTTGAGGATCATTATACCAGTTCTGTAGCAATGCAGGACCAGCTATCATTTTCTGTCATCGTGAGCTAAGACCCAGCCACTCTCCAACGATGCAATCTGAAGACATATTCCAGCATGGATAAATCCAGCAATTCGACGACGGTTGATATAATTGATCATTAGTTTTTAATTATTGTCGACCATCAATGGTGCTTATTTTTAATGGTTATTCTGCTTGGCCTGACGTTTATCTGGTATTTTGTGTTGATGATGGAGTGAATGTTGAAAAATATTCAAAAATAAAGTTAAATTGAATGAAATTGTAACAACAATTCATAGGTTTCAGGTCTCCTCAATTTCATAGTTAATTTGTATTTGAATTGGTGGTTACAAATTCATTCATGACTCTTGTAGCATTATTTGTGTTAAATACAAAATTAAATAAAAAAATTGAAACGTCCCTCATCTTATTACTATATAAGGAGGTGTCCTCCTCCTTATTCCACACACCAAAATGTCTGAGTTCTCTCCTCTCTAATTTCCCCGTTCTTTCTTTGTTATCAAGAATTTTGTTTTTAGTAGTCTAGATAATTTGCTTGTTCTAGCTCAGTCATAAAATTTGAGTATTTTTAGTTCGCCTAAAGTAGTAACAATGTACTAATCGGTTACTTTCAACCGTTGTATCATGAGAAATATACGTCAATAGAGGGGGACAAATCTATTTTAAGGAAAATGTGTGCAACTTAGGCATCAGTTCCTTTCAATACCACTACTATATCAACAACAATTTTTTCCTTTTTTTTTTATTGTTATTCTGTCTATTGTAATGTTTCTTTCCATTATTTTATTTATATAATTTCAACAGTATTTTTAATTATCTTTGTGTATTTTTCTAACAATAAATTCAATAACTTCTTTCAACGTACCAATTAGCTTTTCCTCCATTTCGTGCACAAAATTTTCAGCTCGACATTTTTCCATTCAAAATTGGTTGATTTGCAGAGGAATGAGAATTAGGTTCTATTTGATTGCAACGAATTCCATGGAAAATATTATATCCGAGAAAAACGAATTTCATTTTAGCCGTTTGATTGCAACGTGGAAATGTAAATCGAATTTCAAGGTACAACCACTTTAAACTGCATTTTCTTTGTTTTCATGAAAAAAGAATTCCTATGAGTTTGGTGGATTTTTATTTTCCAACTAACATGAAATTAGAATTCATTTTCACCATTGCCTATCAAACGGATCCTTAATTCCCTTCGTCTCTCAGGCAAACGGATCCTTAATTCCCTTCGTCTCTCGGGCGCTTACATATCATAACACTGAGTGGCCACAACCATCGAAAACAAGTGGTGGGGTCAAAAGTTAAGTTACGAATTTTTTTCAACCTACATAACATTATTGAAAAAAAATTTGAAAAAAATTCAACACATTATGACAAATATTTTCATACTTTAAAATTATCGTATAATTACATCATTATTAATACTATCAAATACGCATTCCTCATTTATACACAATTAAATTATCATTTAATTGTTGAATCTACAATTCAATTGTGTGGTTCAAATCGTGGGTTGAGGACTTTGAGGCGAAGAAAAAACGTGGTCAATTGTCAGTGTTAATGCATATGAACTGTGTAGAAAAATGAAATTATATAGTGAAAATGGCAAACCTATGTATTGGAACAAGAATGAGATTCGGGATTTGAAAAAAGTTCGAAGGCAAAAAGTACACGAAAAACTCGTGAAAGTGAATTTTTTTTAAAAAAAAAAAAATTAGAACTTTCAAATACAAAATTGGACAAGATTTATACCTGACTACAATATATTGATCAGATTAGCAAGCCGTTTTGCCCACGTAGGATTTTCTGTTAAATAATAGACGGCTGACTAATAATAAATAAATAAATAAATTATTCACCTAGTCCTAATTAATAATTAATTCATAGAAAGTGACAGGGACAAAGCTAATAAATAAATGGAAATAATCCCCCAAAGTAAATCTCGTAGCTCTTTTATGTCCATTGAGCTTACGGAGTAAACTATTTCCAGCAGATCTAGATCCCACTTCCAGTAATCTCTTTCTACACTCATTGATTGTACATTCAGGTAATTATTTTGGTTAGATTTCTTTCTAAATTTGTTAAATTCTCCACATTTGTTGGTTTTTTTCATTGATTAGTAAATACTGTGTGGATCTGTAGTTGGATATATTTCGGTTGATTTAGTGAGATTTTCTGATGATTTAATGAAGTCCCAACTGTTATACAGTGAAGTTGTTCACGGGAAATAGTTGAAATATGTTTAGTTTTTCTGCTTCATTACAGATTAATTCGATTTAAAGCTTTTGAGATGTGGTTTTAGTTCAGTTCCTTGATTTGGGTTGTTTCAAATTGAGAAAGAAACTCATATAAAGATCGTTGTGCATTGGCGAAATGATGTGAACGTGTTTGGCCCCGCTTTTAAGTAGCTGCTCCTTAGTTAACTGGTGAAATGAAACGGAAAAAAGCAGTTTAATATCATAGCCAAATATGCTCATGCAGCAATTTATTTGCATTTCGATCTCCTCAATCGAGGCAATGAGTGTTAGCCAAGTGATAATTCAAATTGTGGAATTACCGTGTGTCTGTCTGTAGCAATCAACTCATGGCTTCTTTCTAGGCTTGCATGTTAGGATGATCTATTTCACATTCACTAACTGATCAGGAATGTCTTCTAGTTCAATTGGTTTAGTCAGTGTAATGTACTGCTACTAATACATCTGAGGGCTGAGGCCCTTCTGGTATGAGGATTTCCAACTTGGCGCATTCTGCATGACTGGGCTTATAGTAAACTAAAATACTCTGTTCTTACTCTATTTTTGGAATGTTTAATGGCATGATAATGTTATGAATCTATGTTAGTGACCTTTGTATGCAAGTAGTGTTTGAGATTTAATTTTTCTTTGAATGGTGTCTTGTATGTGTATAAATGGAGCATTTTTTGTTTCGAAAATATGGTCTTACTTTCGACTGCATCAATTCCATATCTTGCAGGCTCATCACAACGGCAAAACAATGTCTAGAAGGCCCAATTCCAATCGTCGCCTTGCAGACAGTGGGAGCATTCCATTTGTGGGTTCATTGCACCCCAAATCCCGTCCATCTCCTCTATTATCTGTAGGGCTTCTTGTTGTGGTAAGTCTGATATCCTTCACTTCAAATTCTTCACACACAGGGACATAGATAATCATAAAGACATTTATGCACCAACTATTACCTTGACTGCTAGGAGGCGGTGTCATAGGTAGGGTTGCCAATCACAAGATTCATGTTGGATATTATAAATACTGGAAATAATGATCTAGGATTCCTTTATCGTGTAGCGTCTACGTTAGTGATCCCCGTCGAAATCTTTTTTTTTTCTCAAATATGTACACTCGTGCACTAGAAATTCATATGCATACATACATTCCCTCATTGCCATATAGACTGTGAATTTGTTACATTATATTTCACTTTTGGATTGAATTATGATAAAATATGACCAACACGCACTGCTATTTCTGCCCCTTCTTAATATATGTTTCTGATGTTGGACCTAGTTACAGAAATATGATATTGGGATTTGATTTCATAGTGACAATATCTGATATTGTATATTTTGTGAATTTTCAGGGAGCATTACTAATTGTTGGTTATATGTATCATGGTTCAGGTATGTAGTTTGTCCTGTTTATTTGTTTATTTATATCCTAATCAGCAAATTTTATGCTTTATGTGCCTTTGCATATCTTTTGCTGGATAATTTTTGTGGTCTTATCCTAAATCTCAATGTTGTTGTACTTTTTCAGTTTAATTTAATTGCATCCATTTCTTCTGGAATGTCATTTAGATTACTATTTATTTTATTTGAGTTGTAGAGTTTATATCAGTTGATGTAATCATAGTTTTTGAATTTTTTCATGACAGGTTCAAGGAATGGTGACATGGCAGCTTTAAGTAGACTGGATGGTAAATTTTCAAGCTATAAAAGCATTAACCTTTACGTTGATTGGTTACCAACTCAAACCCTCGATTTCTATGCTTATTATAATTGGAATATGACTATCTTATCATGATATCTTTAATATCCATGTATTTTAAAACTAAGACAGCTTTTTCTTTAATTTTATATAGCTTGTCATATCAGTGCTTATGAAAATGTCCTTGTTCCAATTTATATAATACCATATGATTTATTGAAGACGAAGCAGCACAATCATGTAAAAAACCTTGATTCTTTTTCTAGCAACCATTCCAACTGCAACATTTCTTCTTCATTTTTTGATTGCTTTGTAGTGTTGATATTTATCCCATTCTTTCTAGAATGCTGAATAGTCTTTCACTGCAAAAGTCCATTTCTGACATTGGTGATTTTATTGAAGTGCATGATTTGTAATCTATATAATCTTTTATGGTTTGAAAAATAATCTTATTGGGGTGGAAAAGTACTAGTGTGCTTGCTTGCTTAATTCTAATGTATTAGATTCTAATATAACTATGATCTTCCTTTGATTACTAAAATGCTGAAGAAGATGATTGGCTGATATTACAACATAGGTGCCTGCAGTTCTATCTGACTTCTTTTTGGTTTCATTGATTGAAAAATAAATAAATGCTACTAATAGGATGGAATATCATTGTTTGAGAACTTTAACCATGTATGTGCAGGTGGTGTTTCATGTACTCTAGAACTTCAGAAATTAACTCCTATTCTCAAGAAAGCATACGGTGACAGCATGAGGAAAGTGTTGCACGTAGGCCCTGATACCTGCTCAGTAGTCTCTCAACTATTAAAAGAAGAAGATACTGAAGCTTGGGGTGTAGAGCCATATGAGTTAGATGATGCTGATGCTACCTGCAAAAATCTTGTACGAAAGAGCATTGTGCGTGTGGCTGATATCAAGTTTCCTCTTCCCTACAGGGCAAAGTCATTTTCTCTTGTCATAGTGTCAGATGCATTGGATTACTTGTCGCCGAAATACCTGAACAGAACCGTTCCTGAGCTAGCAAGGCTATCGGCTGATGGTTTAGTTATATTATCTGGTAACTCTCTAGAAACCATGGCATATTATATTTATTAACAGTTCTGCACATGTTACTCATAGCAAGTGGAAACTTAACATGTTTGTTTCTTTATAGCTAGGAATTGATACAGGCTTTTTATTATGTTTTCATGTTTACTTTTGGAAGGTCTCACTTATCCTATGCCATAGTAGTTAGGTGGGACTCATATTAATGGTTCCTAAGGACTTAGGTATCTGCCTTTTGCCAACATGGATTTAAACATTTTGGGCTAGTGTCTAATTATTGTTTCAAGCCAGTGACCTTACTCTAGTTCATTTACTGGTGTTAAGAGTCATCTTCATGATGATGTCCATTTGGGTGAACCTGGATTTTTGGAGCTGGGCCAGCTGGCAATATTTCAGACTCAACAAGCACTTCTTGTATCCAGTGAGGGATTTTTAGCATCCTGTCCCACATTGTTTATGTGGAACTTATGTGGATAGTTTCTAAAGAGTTGACTCAATACCCTTGATAACATGTGCTTAAAAGCATTTTGTGATGGTTTATGTCCAATTATGTTTGCCTAGGCAGTGTAAATGACTGAAGTCCTTATGATGTTAATTAGATTATGCTCAGGTGGTAAAGGAAAATGTCGAGTTTAATATTAAAAAGGTTTGAGTTTCAACTCTTAACCAAATATTTTAAAAGCAAAAAACCCTTACTTAAAAGTAGGTATTGTTTGTAAATAAAAAAATATATAAAACGCTCTTAACCATATATTTGGTTTATTAAATACAGTGTTATTCTGAAGAACCAATACAATCTTTGAACACCTCACCACTTCTTTGCTTTCTTGAAAGCAATAAGTATGGATTTGCATACTTATTTGCCAACCCACATATTTGGCATACTTATGTGCGGGACCATCCCACACATTTGTGTGGCAAATATGCTGGTTCAAACATGCTCATCTTGGTTCCAAGTGATCAAGGTTCAATATATGACTGAGATTTTGAGAATTACACTGAGGCGTAGAATGTTAAAGTGGGCACATATAGCACTTAGTGCACCAATCCCAAATGCCATTAGAGTTTTGAATTTGAATGTGCTTGGGCGAGAGGAATACTGGGATAGTGACACCTGGAAAATCTTCTTTCACACATCATTTAGCTTAAAAGGAACCAGTTTAGGCCAGTGGTGTAGGCAATATGTTAGAGTTTGACTTGCTGTCATAGTTTAACTGCATATTTATTGGCATATCTGGTTGTATCATCAGTATACTGCTCTACATTCTCATGGTTTTCCAAGTAAATAGTACTGTGAGGGTAGCTCTTATGCCACCCGGATGATCTAGGACAAGTAGTACTAAGATGGTGTAAGATGGTGACTTTTTAAGGAAGTCTATTGTTTTTCATTACATTTCCACATATAAGTCCCTGTTTGACACACATTCTTTCAAAATAAATTATTTCAAAACTCATTTTCAACCACACATTTCTCAATAAAATAATGTTTTCCATCACATCATTAACTTTTCCTTACTTTTTAACCACATATTTTCCATCGTATCACTATTTAAAATACATTATTTCTTCAATAATATCCATCAAACATCCCTAAGTNCAAACATCCCTAAGTAATCCGTCTAGGCCACTGGCCTTGGCAACATTTTCTTTTGACTTGAGTGCATATTGCAAGGTAGTGACTGTGAGTACTTGTAATTTCTAAACCACTCATAAAATTTTCTAAGGTACAATACTGCAATAACCTTTGATCCGAATTATGGCCTATTCTACAAAGTAGGCTTAGGGGCGTAAAGTGTGTTTCTTGCTGGTGCTACGGCCTACATTTTGGCGGTGGCCTGTGTCAGGCCTTGCATGACCTAACATTTTGTGTTGCATGCCTGACCAAGCTACACACGATGGAAATCCCCACCAGCCTGTGTCAAGCTGGCCAACATGGGCCGATAGTTTTTTTATAACAAAATTGGGAAAAAGAACTGAAATCCCCCACTCTCCCGACAGCCAAAAAATTGGAAACCGATCACCATTTTGTTGAAAAACAGTTGATGTAAGTTGTGGGCTTAGGATGTCTAACCTGGCTTCCTCATCAGGCCAAGGTTTGCGCCGATATGAAACTTTTGTCAGGTCATACTAGCTCAACCAACTTTACACCTCTATTTGTACTAGCTCAACCAACTTTGCACCTCTATTTGTACTAGAGGTGTAAAGTGGGTTGAGTTGGCATGGCTTGTCATGATGTTTCATATAGGTTGGTTTTGTTCCAAACATCTATGGTCTGCGATCCACAGGGACCGAACTTTTTGGCAGTATGGTGAATCTCCTGTTGGAGCCCTTGGGAGGGGATTTGATTTCTTTAATGTTTATTAGAAAAATTATTGGCCCATGTGGGTTAGTTCAACATGGACTATGCCGCGCTATGTAAAGTCTCATTGTATCAGGCTTGGCTAGCAACACAAAATCTAGTTCATGCAAAGCCTGAAGGAAACCCCATCACAAACCTCCAAATTGTGGGTCATGCTGCTGTTGTGACCCACTTTACACCCAGTGAACCATATCAGGAACATCACTTTGATACCGCTTATAAATAACTATACTAAATAAGAGTATGGTTATGTTCTCTGTGTCTTTTGTTTAGCTTTCTCTCCCTTCCTCCTCGGAATAAGGCGAAGGCTATAATGCCCTTCCTTCAGCTTGGGTGGTGACCCTTGAAAGCCCATGTTTTTTTGCCCCTATTGCCTTATAAGCAACCAATTTAGGCACTGGCATTGGCAACATGTTAGAAACCTAGCATATTGCTAAGTAGTGAATATATTTTGAGTTATATAGACCATGTATATACTTCCTAACTCCTCAATATTGGATTTACCTCGTGTAAATTCATGGCATACACTACAAACTGAATCTCACCCATATGGACATCCCATGAGGGTGGCTCTCATACCACTTGCAAATCTTTGGCCGAATCCCTGATCTTTTGAATACATGGGAGCCCGAAACAAATCAAAAATTCTTAAGCATATGTTTCAAGGAAGTTGCTGTTCCGATTCTTGACAAACTATTCTCATAATTTTCGACCAACCGATATGGGATGAAGTGTTATGGTCATTCTCTTGCTGGCTATCAAATTTATAATGAAGCTATATCTACTAATTTTCAATTTTTTATATAGGTTTTCCAGGTCATCAAAGAGCTAAAGTGGCAGAGCTATCTAAGTTTGGTCGCCCGGTAAGTGTCAGTTTACATTTATTTTACAACATTTTAAGTTAATACTAGGAGCAGATTTTATGTCATTGATCGAAATGTTCATACTTTTGTGTACCTTCTTCTGCATAAAATAATTGGATACGAACAGAACAAAATAAAGTGATTTGCAATTTTTTTGTTCTTTAGCCCCTGTTTGACACCCATTTGGGTAAAAAAAAAAATTTGGAATAGTGATTGATGGAAGATTGTGTGGTTAAAAAGTAAGGAGAATTTTTAGGTTTATGTGTAATATTATTTTATTGATAGAATGTGTGGTTGAAATGAAGAATGAGAAATAGAATGAGAAATAAAATGGGTTTCAAACAGGGGCTTAATTTTCAGATTACAGCATTCATTGCAAAGGACGACTTAATATGGGTATAAAAAGTTTTTTGGAATAGTGATTGATAGAAGATTGTGTGGTTAAAAAGTAAGGAGAATTTTTGGGTTTATGTGTAATATTATTTTATTGATAGAATGTGTGGTTGAAATGAAGAATGAGAAATAAAATGAGAAAAAAAATGGATTTCAAACAGGGGCTTAGTATGATGCTGGTTGAATATTGCTGATAATGCAATGCCCCAAGGTTAAACTCCGAAAAATATTTATACGCCTATTTCATGTTAGATGTAATCTTCTTATAACTCAACTTTCTAAGGTTAAACTCCAAAACATTGAACACTGATCTCTGCCTTCTGCAGGCTAAACTGCGAAGCTCGTCTTGGTGGATAAGATTTTTCATTCAAACCAGCTTAGAAGAGAACGAAGTTGCTACTAAAAAGTTCGAGCAAGCAGCAGCCAAGAAGTTGTACAAGTCGACTTGCCAAGTTTTCCACCTCAAACCGTTGCATTAATTATCCACTCAACATATGGCCTCTCTGTGAAAATGATGCAAAAGAGCATCTTTAGTTCTTAAATTATAAATGTGGAATTTTTTGTTTCCTTAATTTATTTTAATACGAGACACAAGTATTGTTTGATTGAAATTTTTGTTTGTACAAGTTAGCATCCACCAAAATGTATTTTTGTGGGGATTCACATGTGAACATTGAAGAAAAAGTTAACACACATTATTGTGATTTCTCTAGTCACTTGGAAATTGGTCCGTTGCTGGATGGTGACTTGGGTTCACATCATCACATGCCTTTACTGTTATAGGTATAGTTAGTAGGACAATGTAAAAAAACGTTATAGGGAAATTGAACTAAAATTTTTTATTATTTTTGTTCTTGTATGAAGAAAGTTGTTTCAATTGGACGAGAAAATTTCTAGTATTCTTGAATTAGTGAAAATCGATAATCTATGTCACTTTAGGCTTCAGTATTTTAACAAACACATCAATTAGAAGGTAGTAGAGAACATTGAATTAATTGTAAAAGAGTAATGTTATTCATCATTAATTGAGATTATGACCATTTGCCAATCTATGTAGCAGTGATTTTTTTAAAAATTATTTGTTATCAATGGTAAATAACAGTGACGAGGGATGCTTTATTGTCTTTAAGATGGATCTAAGTCATGTATGTTGCAAATTAGAGGTGAACACAATTCGATTTTTGTGGTTTGTGATAAATTTTCAAATCAAATCACTTAAAGCGGTTTGAAATTTTTCAAAATCGGATCAAACTGTTTTTTCTTTATTTTGTTAGATTTAAAATCACGGTTTAGCAAACAAAAAAACATATATCAAACAAGTTATATATAAGTATTAGTTTAAATTTTCATTTTAAAACATAGATATTAGTATCATTACAAATATTATAAACAAAAAATCTACACTTCTAATCATTACAATACAACAACATGATAAAAATGGTTTAGTTCTAATATCTTAGTCGATACTAACTGGTGCAATATCTTCAATTGTATCATATGATTCATTCTTTGCATAAAGATAAGAATAGAGAAAATGTATTTATTACCTATAATTAAATGATATAAAGCAACTTATAAAAGAAAATGAATAGAAATATTAAATACGATAATACATTCTATAGCTTTCTTTGAAGCAATTCTTATTGCAAAAAATCACATCAACAGTCTTTGCATTCAATGAACTCCTAAAGGAATCAAAGATTCGATCACTCATAAGGATTGCAACTCAAAAGCAATTAGGAATATTGAATAACTCCTCATTTGTGATGGATGATCGAAGAACATTGTTCAGTTCAGTTGTTCAACACTTTAGCCAATTTGAGGGTTTTGCACTCACAATTGTGATGAATAATGAATTATTGGGTATGAATTAATTAATTAATTGTGATGGACAATTGCCTAACTGGGTTGATCTAATATGGTTATTTTTAAAAAAAAATTGAGATGCGTTTAGTTTTAATTGGGTTGGATAAAAGTTTAATTAATTTATTTTCAGATTTTTTTCTTGTAAACGGTTTGGCGGTTTGAAATAGTTTGCAGAAATTGAACATAAACCAAACCATTTCGAAACAATTTGATTCGATACAAAATCAAAACATTGATGAATCCACATAAACCCAAACCAGTTTCGAAGAAGTGGTTTCGGCTCAATTTTACTGTTTGACGGTTTAGTTGTTTAGCCATGATATAAATTATTTAAGTGATAGAATGAGTAATACTTTTTGATCTCTTAAAATATATGAATAAAAAGTAATTTGAGTATTTATAAATGTCAACAATTTAGACTTTGAGATTCTCATCCACCAAAAGTCTTGCAACAATAATTATTTTTATTGAAATAAAAACACCAATCAGCTATCGATTCTATAATATTGGGAGAAAAACTCAAAAGGCAAAGCCCAACATTATTTTTTTAAAAAAAATGAAGAAGAAGAAGAAGAAAAAGAAGAGAGAGAGAGAGAGAGAGAGTTTTGAATAGTATTTTTGAGAATTTGTGTAGTTGAATTTATGTGTAAAATATTTTATTGTATAAACATGTGATCGAAAATGATTCTTAGCTTGTGTTGGACGCCCATTTTGGGGGAAAAAAAAATGAATTTTGGAATAGTGATTCATGGAAGAATGTGTAGTTGAAGAGTAATGAAAAGTTTTCGATTTGTATGTAATATTATTTTATTTGAAAAATGTGTAATTGAAATGAAGAAAGAAAAGAAAAGAATTTTGAGAATGGATATCAAATAGGGTCTTAGTAAAAAGAGTTTGAAAATAATGACCATCAAAAAATGGACTAAATTGGTAAAAAAGAAAGC
>CAIGRN010036344.1:0-13755 GCA_903798345.1 Fraxinus anomala
ATCAAAGTATGAGAACTCGAAAGGAACGCTCGTAATAAGGTATGATTTTGCTAAACTAATTTATGTTCCTTTGTTTCCTTTCTACATCACAAAGTACCAACTTTCCCCATTTTAACAGATAATGTTTCAAAAAAAAAATATTTTGGGGGCAGCACCCCCCGTGGGCCCCACCCCTTTAACTCTAGGACCCCCTACTTCGACGGGCTGGCTCCGCCCCTGATGGTTTTAGTAAGTCGTTAATCTATTCGTATTTGCATGCACGTATTTTTGATAATAGAATTATAATTCATGCACTAATTTATCCAAAAATTTTAAGATGAATTTCTAAGTGCATTTTATACTCTATTTTAAATTTTGGTTAGAATTAGCGCTTGAACTTTTGATTTTACATGCATTCTTATTTTGAGTTACATAATCTATTTACATGTTGTATATGTTCAATTTTTCTAAAGCGTGTATATGGTCTTCGTTATCCCATTAATAAGAAATTCTTGAGGCAATCTCGTTTATGTGCATAGAATTATTAAAACAATAACCACGTCATAGAATTTTGGAATTGAAGTTGCTTTCCTATTTGGTCAGACGGCACATTCATTTAATTCCTTGAGCAATATTGCATTTTCTGTTACAATTTCACATACTAATCTAAACTTAGGGTGCAATAACCTTTGTAATATCTATGCATTGATAAAAACTAGAATTGATTATTGTCAAATTATTTATGTTCTCGAGCACGTATTAGAATTCTTTTTTTTTTTTTTCGAAATTGGATATGTGCATACAATTTGTTGTTTAAGATTATAATACCATTGTTTGGTATTGTGATATGGACAATCGAATACTTTAATATATAATCTTAGTTAATTTGATAAAATTAAGTGAGATGGTTTGTGCAAATTAATTAACCATTAAAGTAGTATTGGTTGACATGCGAAGCGTTTCATTCTGTTTGTCGAATCACCCTTCGTTATTCACCTTAATTTAGAGGAGTTGCTCACATCAAACTTTAAAGAAATAGTGATTATTTGTATTGTTAAGTTCAGGTCTACCCGAGGTTTGTTGGGGTACCCTTTTTTGGGCATATAGTTCTTCATGAATGTGCATACTTGCTTTCTCACCTAAGTTATAGAAAATTTGTTGAACGAAGGAAGATAAATTATTAAGCTACAATGTTCTTTTTAAGTGTTGCCCATTTTTGGTGCAACATGAAAACTTGATTTGTGTCTATGTGTTGACTGTGATATGGCCAATTAAAGTTGGGTCTATCACAATTCAAAATAGGGCTTCAATTTCTTTAAAATGAGAAAATGGTTTTTCATTTTTATTTTTTAAATTGACAGTCTAAACTATGAAAGTGCATGGACTTTCATATGATACTGACATGTCTAGTCCCTTTTTACATTGACTAGATGTGGAATAAAACTATTAATCCGGTAAATAAACATAATTATCGATATGATCGAACTTTATATACTTAAAAAAATAGTATGTTGCTAAGTTGAGACCTATCCAGAATTGTGGAGATGTGATTTTTTGCATAATATTCTTAACCAAAGTTTGGATACACCCCAGTTTGTGGGGTGACATTATTTTCTTCAAATTAGAATATTAAGATATTTGAAATGATAAACTATACTTGTAATGCATACCTTTTGAAATTGGATATTCAATGCAAGTATTCAAAATCTATTAGTAAATATGTTTTACTATTGAGAGTGTAGTCGTTTCGTGGAAATCTTCGATATAACTTGAGAATTGAAAGAAATTAGCGTTTTCAATAAAGTTAAAAGTAAGCATGATGGCTTTAAAGATTTAGGAAAGATTTCCTATTTGGTGACAACCTGTGCTTCTTGTATGATTTAATTGAAATTGCTAACTGTTCACAAAAATATAATTCAAATTAAAACTATCGCAAGTGTACAGTTCGTTAACAAGTAATAAAGTAGATTTTGAGTCCGAATATCGTCTCACAAATATTGATTTAGTCCAATTTTTTTTATCGTGACCTTGACTGAAACAAGAATAATATGATTTGTTTATAACTTAATTATATCTAAATTAACATACTTATACAATTATGAGTGAATTAACTAAATTAAATGCAAATTATGTTGAACGTAAGTTAATGTGTTTTAATGAATGACAAACATACTAGGATCCCGAATTCCCATGCAATAATCAGTTTTAACCCTAATTTTCCATGTTGACAACATGATTGAATTTGACAAATCAATGTTCTTAGTTTATTTAACAATCTCCCTTGACTAATGTTAAACCTACTTTTATATATGATCCAACTATATTTCTATGATGGATGCGAACATATGAATGAGCATGAATTTTTATGAACACTTGACGATTTACATAAGGTATAGCGGTATATTTCTATCTCATATCGAACCCTATGAAAATTTATATATGTTGAACATATTTTCCTTCTTTTGAATGCATAAAATAAGTCACCACATTCACACAACTACCGTGCACAATAATTGTGAAGAAAATAAAGTCATTTAAATCATTCAATATTCAAAAACGTGTTTTTAATGTTAAACATATAAAACTAAAGATTAAAACTCGTATCACATGGTTCATCGTTCTCCTAATACAAATGAAACTAGCCTAACATGTCATGAAAAAAAACAAAAGAAATATTAAAGAATTGACATCACCCAAATAATGTTTGAATTGAATTCTCGAGTCTTGAAATCGATTTTCGTGTTTCTTGCCTTCTGTGTTCCAAAAGCTTTTCAAAATATGTTGTAATGCGTCGTAACTACTTTTGGACGGCCCTAGGTCTTCAAAAGACATCCCAGAATTTGTTTTCATAAGATTTGGAATCAAATTAAGAAACCAGATTCTTCTTTTCCGATTTTAGCTTGGGCGGACGCCCAGTAAAAATGGGGCGGCGACCCAGGCATAAAAAATGACTCATATTATTGAAGTCTAGGGTCGGGCGATCGCCTGATCATTATAACTGGGTGGATGCCTAGTTATAAAAATTTCGCAAATTTTCTTTCAGCCACTTTCTTCATTTTTCTTTTCATCTTGGTCCTCTACATCAAATTACTTTAATTTTAGTGCCTCAACTTTTACTTAAATGTATATTAGCGCCCAAACTTGAATCCATTGGCCAATTGATCCTTCTTTCTTTTCCAATTGCTTAGAAATGGGTCCAAAACTGAAATAAGATAAAATTAATGCAAGTTAAGTAAAATCCAATACTAAAATGATACAAAAACTTAGTAATATGACCTCGAATAAATGGACAAAAATGAACTTATCACTAACTACAAATCACATGACAAAAAATGTAGTATATAATGATAAGTCTTGGCATCCGCTATAGATATAATGTTATTTGGAAGTTGCTTTCAAATTAAACAATAGTAATTGTTTTATTAAAGAATAAACTATCAGATTCGTTTATAAATGAGTTCTTATCTGAGAAGGAATAAACTACACATTGAGGGAAATGGGTATAATGCCTAAGCTAATGGGTCAACTTAATGGAAACATAACCCGACAATAGGAGATCCCATGGGCTAGGTTCATTAGGAAGACTAGTTATGATTGACTCGATATGTAGCACTTTGAAGTTTTAATTCCTCCCAATTTCTATGATGAAAATAAGTGCTGCCTACCAAAGATTGGTTAGATAAGTTAACCTTTTAATGATAACTGTATCTTGTAAATAGTACAAGTAAGTATCATAGGGTACTCTTTATAGAACATCACATATGTGAGTGTAAACTCCTCGTCAACTTCTAGCTTCGCGTAATGCTCAACCAAAGACCTGGTTCGCTCAACTTCTTGGGAAGTATTACATTTCTTGGCAACTAACCTAGCTTTATAGTCGTTCATCATCGCTTGAAGTTCCTTCATCTCTGCGGCCATGTTTATCATCAAAAGTCATCAACCATAACTTCAGAGGAGATTTCGTTTAGATCAATCTTGGCTTTCTCAATCTCTTGAAGCAAAGACTCATTTTCATTTACATCACGAATATACTGAGTCCTCTTGGTTTTTAACTCGACATTCCTGACTAGCAAAGAGCTTATCTTGGAGTGGATAATCTTCAACGTCAGCTAGAAGGAAGCTCAAGTGCTTGAGCTATTTTTGCAATTAAAATCTCAAACTTATCTCTTTGGCTAGTAGCACTGGCCTTGTTGATATCCATATCCATGAAGGAAACGTATTCAAGTACTGATTGCTTAAGAATGTTCATATTTTTCTCTGAGAATGCAGTAGATGAAGTAGAAGGACGACTGGCTGAAAAAGGACGAGATGTCCTTACTTGTTCCCAAGAAGTAAACAAGTCCTGAATGGAGCTCAAGATGGCATCAGCATCGTGTAAAGAAAAATGCAAACATTTAGCATTTTCATTACAATAAACGAAGTAAAGATGAAAGATAAAACAAAGGCTACCTCGTCGGCATCTTTTGAAAGTTGGGATACATCACTAGTTGACCCAGCCACTAGTGGAGACTTCTCCTTATTTGAACGAGCAGGCTCTGCCACAACTAATAGGTCCATGGAAATCCCTGCAAGATTCAAGTGGCAATGAGTTAAAGGCCAATAACTCAAGCAAGGAAAAAGACCGTAAAATATGTATACCTTTCAGTTCAACACGTAGGGGGTCAGCACCCTGAGAAGGTGGCAGTTCTCTGGTTGGCTATGCAATTGAAGACTCTGGGACTATGGCATCATCCCTAGGTAAAGCTCCTTCATCAGATGACTTGGATGAAGTAGCTTCGGTAGAAGGTGGTAGAGCAGGGGCCGCTAAAGGTAGAGCCTTCGAAGGAGAAGTTGAGCTCTTTTGAAAAATTCAGGTAAGACATTAACATATGGAGGATTATTTTTCATGAATACCTTTCTCCTGATGATGAGAGGGACATCATCATCATCATCACCATCATCGGGCAACACTGGCAGAGCTAAGGCTGGCCATTTGTAGCTGGAAACACCTTTAGCTGTACTAGCTTGAGCAAGTGGGGAACTAGAAGGAAGAGCATGAAGTTTAACACGAGCAGAGGGT
The DNA here is from genome assembly GCA_903798345.1 of Fraxinus anomala. Lineage (NCBI taxonomy): Eukaryota > Viridiplantae > Streptophyta > Magnoliopsida > Lamiales > Oleaceae > Fraxinus > Fraxinus anomala. The sequence continues at coordinate 5,039 of CAIGRN010036344.1, forward strand.
GATTTCAAAGGAGAAGTGGGATTCCTGATAGATACAGGAATGGCAGGAATAGGAGAAGTGGAGGAAGTCTCTGGCCGCTGCAGTAGGTGGAAAGCATGGTTAGCATCAGTTGTGAATAGCCAACGTTTCACAGATGACCAGAGTTGTTCAAAGAGAGGATGAATAGCAAGAGTTGGGTTGAAAGGGACCAAGGAAAAATCGTTTGTCAAAAGAGTAATATGGGCATCAATGGCATGTGCCTCTGATTTATTTATGGAATGAAAACACTCTGTCAAGTTCTTGGAGAAACGGGAAGGAACATGCCACGTTTGGCCAAAACCAAGCTGGCGAGTGACAAATTAGGGAGCATCTCGACCTCTGCCTTGTCATTTGTTCCAGTCATGATGTCATGGAACAATTCTTTCCCAATCAAAATTGAGCCCAAATAGACAAAAAGATGCTCACATCAGTCATGGTAGAAGGAGGTTACACATAAATGGGAACTTGGTGAGCAGAGAAAGGAAAAAAGGAAGGAATTGAATTCAAATCATAAAAGAATGTGAAAACGTCCCTATTGGACATATTAACAGGGCTCAATTGATGGATGAANGGCTCAATTGATGGATGAATAACCCATAACAGCTGACCGATCGAGGAGAAAATGGTGGAGCACCAAGTTGTGGAAAATATGCTCTCAACCACAATTAAGCAAGCCAAAGAGGCCTACTATCTGTAGGAGATGCACCATTCCTCAATTGGGATTGAAGTGAAGCCACGCCTCTATAAAAGACAGCTAAGAATAATGAACAAATATTTAAAGACCTACCACGCGCTAGTTCATGTGCTATGGGCAAATAACTCATAGAAGGTTTCATGTTGGGTACACAAAGAACGTATTTACAAAGTCAAACCTGAAGAAATGCAACACGCTCAGCGTGGGAAGGTTTAGCACTAGAATTATTTTAAAGTTCTTGCATGCCTGAATAGGAATAAGTAAGTTTCTTATCAAATTTTAGGGCAACAGCAGTAACCAAAATATTGGGAAAAATAGTATCGCTCAGGGGGGAAGATTAACAAAAGCTCCAACGTCCCTTAGAGTAATGGACATTGGGCCAAGTGGGAAGATAAAAGTAGTGTACTCAGAAGATCAAAAACTCAAAGCGATGGGAAAAAGCACAGAGTCATAGATTGGGGGGACGGAGAGCGATTTCTAATAAATCCGAAATCCTAGCACGATAAAAAATCGCCTTGGTAAGGCTATGATTTGTCATACATGCATGCTAAAAATGAAAAGTAGTATCAGTTTTGGACCAAGTACGAATACCTCTTTCACGGATTGGCTTTAGTCGAAAGGAATTCAGAAAATGAGGGTCTTGAGTACAAGGGAACAACTGGCCCACCGCAGCTTGCCCCCACAGAATTAGCGTCATTAAATGACCGGCCCAGATAAAACTCGTTGAGATCATGATTAATTTCGAGGTTATATACAGTTTGGTAAGAAGTTCTTGGAAATCTTTGAAACTAAGGGAGTTGTCAGAAGAACTTTGTGAAGTCGCCATTTACCACAAATTGCACTCTTCTTGAGGTTTTTTTGAGAAGCATAGTAGAAAAGCAAGAAGATGAACATTGGTCTTTATAGGTGGCGATGCAAGACGTGGATATAATGGCGCGATAAAGCGGCGTGTTCTTTGATTTATAGGAGTCGCGTGATATTCACTTTCAGGACGTAGAGGGTCACCGCCAAACAAAAATAATGATTGGGAATCCCCGCCCTTTTTGGGATTTCAAGCGTCGCAGAAAATATAAAGGAGGAATATGGCATAAGATTAATAATTGATATTAATTTTGCCATATTAGGGAGTAATTGTTGACATACAAAAATAAAGCCCAATTAAATGGTCCAAGAAATAGAGCCCAATTAGGAAATTCGAGGGATATGTCCAAATGAGACCATGTAAAATATAGCTGAGGCCCATCATCGCCCAAGCCCTCAGGATACCTAGGATATGAGCGAATGGAGTGTCTTATTGTCCCTCAGAGCGACGGTCATATTCTCGCCCAAGCCTTCGAGACGCCCAAGATCTAAGCGAATATAGCGTTTTGTTTTTATTTAAAGCGGCAGTTATCGAAACCGTTAATTGGAAATCTTATCATATGCCACGATCCAAGAATCTTGGTTGTAAGCAGTTAAATAATGAGAGTAATGACAACAGTTAAAGTGATAGTTTCTTGACAAGTCATCCATCATGATGAAAATTGGGTAGTTACAGGGCGATGAGCAGTTTTAAGCGGTTTTTACAAGGAAAGCGGCCAAAGGAGTATAAAAGAAAAAAGATAACATGAAAGAAAGATCCCGAATCAACCACTCTCAAACAAAGAATTATGTAATTTCATTTCTTTTAGTTATTCCTTTCAACTTTCAAATTGCTATTGTGTGCTTGTACTCTTTGGAGGCGTTTTGCTTCTCGCAAATTGTAATATTCATAAATAAAGCATCCATAGTTGGGACTTTGTCTCAAGAGGTTTGTTCCTTACACAATCGTCTGAACCTTCTTTTAATTATTAGCGATTTTCACGCGAAACAATACCTTATAGAAAGCTAACACACAGAAACCAAAACGTAAGTAAAAATTCATTTACAACTACAGTGAAAGAACATAGTATTTGTTGAATCATTTCCTATTGATTATGATTGTGACTTTTATATAACCTTATTAATGAGTCTATGTTATATCTCATGTTGGTCACGATGATTGAGCATGTTTCTCCAAAAGATAGTGGCATCTATTTTGATTATGTTATTCGTGAGTATTTGCATGTTCATATACTACATATGCCCATCTTTAAAATTTAGCATGCACGACATGATTGGAAAAATGAATTTACATTATAAAATATTATATTCACCACTACTAGAGCACCGTTGCATGTGAGGTATGCTTACGTGATATGTTTTGACGTGGGTAAGACTTCTTGGGTGATCACAAGAGTAGATATGGAATGTTCCTTTAGTGATCACGGGAGTGTGGACTGCTTGACTATGTCTTTGTGATATTTTAATTATTGATAACGCAAGTGGGATACTTTTTGGGTGATTATAGAAGTAGTTAGGGGATGCACTACTAGTGGTCATAAGAGGATGGTCTACTCGCTTTATCGATATCATATTGGCCATTTGATTATTGATTACTGATATTGATATTGCATAAACCTGTATCCGATGCATAGTAGGTAGGTCAATGGCCTAATCAAAGAAAAAGATTTCAAATTAAATTATTTCGAGCTGACTTCGATGAATATTTGTATGAGGCATTTATAGAATAATGTTTAAAGAAAATTACGTGGTGTCATATACTCTTATTATTCATACTCATGGCATGCATGCTTTTTTACTTATTGGGCATTAGCTTATGTAGTTATTGCATTGTAGGTGAGTATGTGACTTCATTAAAGAATGGCTAGCTTTAAAGTTCTTATGGGATTTCGAAATTCAATGTACATGGATGACGACTTATATGGTTATTTTGTGGGCCGTTGTTTTGGTCTTAATAGCTTTTATATTGTATTTTTGGGGATTCTGTATTGTATATATATGACTTTTGAAATGATAGGGTAGATACTTTTGTAATCTCAAAGTAAATATGTTGGAATATGGTTATATAGTCTTTTGAATATACTATATGGAATCGAATGTCTAGATTGAGTCATAAAATTTACAAATATGCACATAGACAAATTATGCAAAACTTGTGATGTGATATTAATTCTTTTTTTGAGATAGCTCTTTTTATGAATTTTTAAATATAACATCAAGTAGTGAAAGCTCAAATCACATGAACGGTTATTTGCATACTTATTCATGCATAATTGATAAATAATGAACTTTTCTCACATAACTCATTTAAAACCTATATGAAATAAATTGTATAAGCAATCATGTATGAAAAGTGTCACTAATCTCTTGTAAGCAAAACTCAGAACCTTATATTTGTAAGAAATGATATGCAAAGAAATCATTAGGGAGTGAATATTTTCCTCAAAAAGTATGAAAGTCAAACATAGTGCTACTAGGACATTTGATACAAAATAGCTCATATCTATAACTTATTATTTGTCTCCTTATTTGTGAGTATATAATTTTTCTATTTTATGTGTAGACTTTTCTTTATTAACCTTACTAAATTACTCATTAACGAGCTCTAGGTTGATGACTTCAAAGTCAAATGACTATAGGACTCTGATTTTTAGATTCTCATCATGCTTAAGTACCTAAATCATAAAGGCTACTAAGAGAAGTATAAGATGTCTCACTTTTTCTATTGACAAATTATTCAATTCTTTTGAAACTTAATACTATTCTCTTTATGGGGAATATACTAGAGCTTAAATCAACTAGTTAAAAGTCAATCTTTATTCAAGGTCACATAACCTTAATTACGGCATTTAGGTCTTATTTGTTATTCCTTACCAAGGATTTACGGCATTTAGGTCTAATGTGACTAACTCACCATAATTGTGACAAGTGGGAATAAACCTAAGAGTAACTCTAGGTCTCAACTTTGAACCTTAGGTTGAGGAAATATATGTTCTACTGTTGATTTCTGTCCTAGGGCTCCTATATTCTTAAGCATTTACAACCTTATCGCTAGAAGAAGAAGTTGTATGAGAATTTATTTCATTAAAGTTTAAACCTCTCCTATTCACAACTAGTTTATTCAAACCTAAAATGCTGTCAAACTTCTTAGATCCACTAGAAAAATATTGAAATTGGGCTCTAGATTTCACAAAATCACTAATAAGAGTCCTAACCTTAATTTCTAAGGACTCTTTTTCAATCCTTAACTCATTCAATTTTTTAGTTGACTCTTTAAGTTTGACTTCTAAGCTTTCATTTTTTAACTCCCATTTATATAATTTCTTAAAGGCAAAGCTATTAACATTCTTCAACTTAAGGCTCTCTACATACAACTAGTCAAATGCCTCTTGTATATCCCAATCATTTTCTTATTCTTCCTTTAAAGAGTTAGATTGCTCTATGTCCTCACGTGTCTCACTCTCCTCTACAGGTTCACTCTTAACCATAGAAGTGAATGCCATATAATTCACTCCCGCATCAGGATTGGAGTTCTACTTTGATTATCGAAATAAGATTCGTCATCAGCTAGAGTAGCATTCATAGTCTTACCTATGGTTTTCTTATAACTTAGGCTAAGTTCATATGTTTAGAGAAACCTTACAATTTCTTCTATCTTAATTACATCTAGATCATTGTTTTCTTCAATAGCAGTAACCTTATGTCTAAATCTCTCAAGTAGGCATCTCATCACTCTTTATTTTCTTCCCATCCTCTTATATTTCTACTAATGCTTTAGGACATTAAGAACAATGTCGGTTTTAAGTTTAAGAGTGGAAAAAAAACTTTGAGTTTTTACATTTCATGTGTTTTAGAGTGTTTTTTTTTTTCTTTAGTATATATAAAAAAATAAAAAAATAAATTTTTTTTTATTTTAGCCTGTGTGCTTGTGTGGGTTAGATAGTCTGACCGACAATAATGATTAAATTTAAGATTTGGTGTTGATTTATAAATTGTGGATATAATGCATGTTGGACTGATTGAGACTTAACTTTGCAAAACTTGATATTATACGTGCACTAGAATTAAGTTGGATAGTATAATGTTGTGAGTTGATTCATATAATTGATAGGTTGATATAGTTGAACATAGATACTTTACCCAAATCATACAAAATTAATTATCCTTAGACCAAATTTAGCACAGTTTAAGAGTGATTTTGCTGTTATAGGAAGATAAGAATGTGGACATGGATTCCATCTGTGAAACCTTTTGTGTGGATTGTCTTAGATTAACTCAATAAAATTGGGCAAAAATCTTAAGTGGGAGGTCCGTTGGCTTAAATATGTGTTTAATGAGGGGTATTGCACTAATTAGGGTAGAAAAATATATAAAAGACATCCCTTCATAACTTTTATAACTCGAGTTATTAAGTCTATTAGTGTATTTACAACTTAGTGCCCTAAAATCGTCCGATTTGGGAGTCATTGGCCAAAATCTCGTTACATGAGTCATATAGAAAATTTAAGGGAGAGAGTGCTAAAAAAATTGAAAAAAAAAGTAGGTTCATGAAATAGAAGACGTACCAAATGCCCTAATTAAGCCCCAAAACATTTATTTGAAAAGACTTGACTTTTGATGAAGAATTATTAGCCTAGTCTAGTCCTAGAGTTCAAATTAATCAAAGAATTGGAGAATCATTGTTTATTGATACTACTTGAATTAGAGATGGTGATGATAGTAATGAAAAATTCAACTTTAGATTACACATTGAGAAAATAATGAAAAAAGAACAAATTTGGGGTGTGTGAATCATACGAGAGGTGAAATGATATCTTTAACCACATAGGGTTGAGAATTGAAGTACCTTGTAAATTCATGATTGTTTACTTAATTCTTCAAGCACACACGTCAGTTTTGTATTGGAAGAGTGAAAATTGGTTAACTTTGAAACATTTTGTAGATTTAGTACTATAATTTCAAATACTAAGATAAGAAACTGGATTGTCTAACCACTTATTTTTGCATGCTTGTGTATTTGTTGTTATTTAGATTATAATTTTGTTTGAAGACAAACAAATGCTTAAGTTTTAGGGTATTTGATTTTTTTATACACTTATTCGGAGCCTAAAATATCGATATTTAGTAATTTTTTGATAAAATATATCCTAAATTATTGTACTTTATGTTATATATATTAAACTTAATTTTTAAGCGAGGAATTGGAAGAAACAAAAGAAAATCAAGGAAAAATGGCCGTCCAAAGCTTGAGGACCAAATTGCAAATATTCAATAGTTGATTCGGACTACAAGATGTTACTTTGAAAATTTCTATGAGACAATTGGATAGATTAGGAATTCAAAAAGGAATGGAATATGATCAAAATATTATCAAAATCAATTTTCAATTACACAAGTTATATTCCAAATTTTTAGTCGAAAATTGAGAACCCTTTTTGGCATAGTAAAAGTCCGAATTGGGAAAATTCTATTACTAAAAAAGTTGTAACGCTTTAAGTTATTTTTCTAACCCACTTTGAATCGCCTCAGTCGGATATTGGAAGAGAAAATTATGACCAAAATATTAATTGTTGTGCAGAGAAAAAAAATCTGCGCGCAAATGTAACTTTCCTCGTTCGGTTGGAACTCTTTTTGAAATCAATTTGGACATGATTTTCAACTAATTTTCTACTATTACAAATACCTAATAGCAGAATACGTATTAGGGACCTCCAATATACATCTTATACTCCAATATTCATTAATTATTATATCAAATGAGAAAAAATCATAATTTTTGTAAGAGAATTGAAGGGGTTTTGCAGGAATTCAATCAAGTGAAAATTCAAACCTGATTTTTGGACAGAGAAGAAAAGGTACAAGTGGAGATTAATCAAGAAATCATTGAATATATTCAAAATTTCAAGATTATTCTTCATTTTCTCAATTTATCAAAAATTCGAGTTATGTATTTTCACTTAAATTTGATTTCTTGTAACTTTCATATATTAGACTAATTTTATACATTGTTAGGATGAGATGAACCCTTGTTATGATATTTTTAGTTTTTAATTAATTAATATGACTTTAATTTGATTTGATTTATGAATGCTTATTATCATTTTTATTGTTCTTTTCAATTGTTTGATCACCAATTAAATTGTTAATGAATTTTATTGTTATCTTGAGAAATAATATGGTTTAAGCATAATATAATAAATATTATAAGATTCGATAGAGGATATATATATACATCTATGTTTTATATGGTTTCAATAGGTGTTCTAGCACTTGTTAATGAATTTGTCATATTTGCATCTTTCATCGAAAGATAGAAGATTCACATAAAAGGAATATATTTGATTGGTATCGAGAGAGATTTTCAATTAAATTAGGAACATTGATCAACATCAATGATTTCAAATTGTTACACTAAAAATGGAATAATAAGAAGATTCGACATATTAGCAATGCATCTCAAATATTTGAAAAACACATTTTCTTATTTTTTTTTAGTTTAATTGATAATTTATGTATTAGTATAGGAAAAAAAAAAAACTCATAAAATTTGTTTGCTATTCGATTAAAATTGCAATTAATTTAACTCGGATAAACACATAGTTCTCGTGAGTTCGACACTCTATTAATCATTATTACTTGATCACAATTCCTTACACTTGCAGGTTTTGGGATTTTTTTTTTTACAATAATCGTTCTCATCCTTTTTCCCTTCTACCAAGTGGTTACAATAGAAAATGAAAGCCGGCCAAGAATGAAAGCTCAATAAAACGTGTTTTAGTTTAACACCATATGAATTAGATAAAACGATGAATTTCAGTTAAACCGTTGGCTTCATTTTCTTCTCCTGCTGGCTTTGCTCCGATCATCCTCATCCCTTTCTTTTCCCATTCCAGCTGACCTCTTTGCTTCTCCTCATAACATGCTCGTTCTCAAATCCCGGCTCCCTTACGTAACCGAGATTCGGCCTATGTCGGCAAGTTCTTCAAGTATACGCGCATGTGCTCACACAAATTTCAAGGTAACTATTTTTTTCGTTCAACAATAATAATCCACTGTTATAAATGCTTATGTAAGTGTCAAATACGACAATGGAGTAATATTCTGCAAATAAAAAATTCCACAATGGAAGTTCCCCTCCTAGAAT
>CAIGRN010036349.1:0-19604 GCA_903798345.1 Fraxinus anomala
AAAATTCTCATAATTTGTATTTTATTTATAATTTGTCACCAAATTTATTAAAAAAAAAAAATGTCCATTATATGACCTTTATTGTAAAAGGCAGATTCAATATACATTTGACTGATGTATTAAAGATTCATGGAAAAAGAGTGCAAACTGAAACTCTTTTATTTTGTATTGTCTAATTAAGATTAACTCTTTAAATCACTTTTTATTTACGTGTTCATGGGATCTACAAGAACTACCTATATATCTATCCAGGCTCGTTTCTATCCATTAAGTATTCGTCACATATCCACTACTTCTTTCTATTTATAATTCATAAACAAAATTAATTATAAACACTTCCAAAACATAGTTTAATTTGCTAACAAATTATAGTAAAAATGGAAAAAATTGTGCAAACTGAAACTCTATTATTTCGTATTGTCTAATTAAGCATATGTTTGGCTCTTCAATTCACTTTGTATTCACTAATTTCGTGGGATACACATGGTATTTATATAATTACTAATACTCATTTCTATCTATAAGTACTTGTCACCCATCGAGTACTTGTTTCTATCTATTTATAAACAAAATCATTTATAAACACTTTCCAGAAATGCTTTAATTCACTAACAAATTATGGTGAAAAATGGACTGATCGACTGCTAAATCATTGGCCATCTTAATTTGCTTCTTCCAAAATTTCAGTTGGTTAATTTGCTCATTTTATGTTAGAATAAAATTAAACATTTACCCATTTGTAAAATAATATCTCACCAGAATAAAGAATAACATATTCTTGAAATAAGTTTTATTTGTTTCCTTAAAATCGGTTCATAACAACTAAAATTTACATTGGTTGTTATCAAATTCGTAACCAAGACATTTTAAATTTATATAAAAACCAAATAAGATCATAACCCTAGATTTTAATTAGTTGAACATAGGAATGGATAACAAACAAATTGACGAATAGAAACAAAGTTAAGAAGGTAATTAATTACTTGATCCACACGCCATTCATTCCTCGTTGGTCATACACAGTACAAGTTGAAGTTTGATTTCCGGAGAGATTAATGTTATGCCTAATTCAATTACTTTTCAGCTAAGGTACAGAAATCTTTCGTCTTTTCAACCCATTTTGTTTTCTGTTTATGAGTGCCTGAAAGCAAGCCGTTTATACTGATTTTCAATTCTTATTCACATACATTTTTTTTTCTTTTCGTTCCATATTACTTCCTCGTGTTTGGCAGCCATAGGATTTTTATGTATTTTATTTATTTATTTTGAAAAGCAAAAGCCAATATTCCATTAATGAAGATCACCACAAACAAGAGAAGCAATTGAGTACGGAATACAATCAACTTCGCGTAACATCTATAAAACAAAGTCTTCAAGTATTAAGCCTACCGATGCTAACAAGATTTACGATCTTAGGATGTTGATTGATGAAGATTGACACGGCTCAAAGTTATATGAATTGATTCTAGTATATTTAGTTGGTTTATTTATCTACAAAATATGCAGGAATATTGTGACCATTTACTCCTTTTAATGCTCATTGGGTTTTCATATATCTTTTAATAAAATCTCAGGTAGAGTTTTAAGAAGTTTGATATGGGTAGAGATGGATATAAGCATTGTCTAGGTAAGGGTCATGTACTAAGAGGATCAATTATTAACCATGTAGGCCTTCCAAACTTATTTTTTTGATCCTTTCTTGAAATTTTGCAGAATTAACGACAACGTTAATCATGTTGGCGTCAAAGTGCTGTCTACGTTCCACAAACACCAAGGAGACGTCCAGCTGTTGATACAGATATTGATGAGATTACGTGTCAAGAGGAGATTACACAGCCGAGACAAACAAATAGATTTGTCGACGAAAGGGAAGGATGTGTTGTTGGTGGGACAACAACTAGTATTGTTGACACAACGTATATATATTATTGTTTTAATATCACGACGATTTGCTAGTAGACGAGTTTAGGGGAGGACTTAATTTCTTGGAATAAATATAATGTGAGGTCAAAACCATTAACTTTAATTCCGGCACTTGTGGCCAAAATATTTTTTTAGAGGTCAGAATAATCATATGCAATGCTTTTGAAAAACCGTGAAAAGTGCCTCGAACAAAGTAATGTGAATTGGACATAACTTTCGTGTATAACGAAGCTCATTTCTTTTAGTAAGATGAATATTTAGACGTGGAATGTCAAATTCATAATTACCACTTATTGGATGAATTAGGTTTTCATCTTTAAACATCATACATACATAAAATTCAACGTGGGCTGAAAATTCGATCGATAGTGAAAACATATTGAGTCCAATGCCCTCTTAGAAAACTATTTATATATTGTCCTTAGATTAGCATTAGATTACACATTACGTAATTTTTCAGAACAACAAAAAAGGAATTGTAAAGTTTGAAAGAAAAAAAAACATTACGTAATTTTTCAGAACAACAAAAAAGGAATTGTAAAGTTTGAAAGAAAAAAACAAGGTGTTGATTAATTCATTCAAAAATATTCACATAGCATTGTTTGATGCGAGTACTCAGCTAATAACAGCTGCCGAATAATCAGAACTTATGTATGTTGTTGACCCCGAAAAACGTGACGCTTACGTGGACGACAAATGTCTGACCCACTCACGCCAACTCAAACAAATTCCAGCGCATTTTGACCGAAACACCGGTAAGAAGCGGGATGAACGTGGATGGGGGAGATGCTTCACAAAGTGAGATAAAAATATTCAAGCACCGACGAGTGAAATAAAGATGATTGCGCTAACAACAATCACCAATCAAATACCAAAGTAAACCAATTAAAGATCAAATTACTGTATATGGAAAAAAGAAAGATAATATGTAAAGAGTTTTCAAGACCATTTGTATTATCAATGATCAAGAGCTCAAGAGTCAAGAGTCAAGAGTCCAGAATCCTTTTCCAGTTACAAACAAGGTCTATATATAGGGGTTTGGCCGACGTGGTGTCTCTTGGATCAGAACCACGTTACCTTATCTCCTTGACTAAGATTTCACATCACTGTCTATCATACAATAAATACATTGATAACGGGTCAGCCGCCCTATACATTAAACTGACACGTCTGACATTCTTTATTACAAATGTTACATCAATCATTCCTAAATATTGCTAAAGATTTTGTAAGAGACAGCTTCAACTTTATGAGTTTCGGGTGAACAGAGGGCCTCTGTTGGAGGAGGCTTTGTATTGGTCCTCTATGTGAAGAGCTTCGGCCTCTTCCATTTTTTTATGTAGCGCTTCGAACTCAGAATGTCAGTCATTTTAGCAGTGCTTCAGCATAAGAGCTTCAACCATTCGTATGATTTCTTTATATTTGACTAGTTAGGTCTTTGTTGACTTTCTTACCTACGTGAATTGCTACGTGGCACTTTGATTTGAGTATCGGTGGCGAGGCCTAACTAGTTACATATATCCTCTGCATTGCCTCAAGTGGGGGTCCCATCTAACAAAATAATATCTTTCAATTTCATTAATAGCAACGTCATATTTTCTTTCAATCATAGAAAAAACTTTCTTTATCATATCCTTTATATAACATATTTCTACAAATACTTAAATGCTAATTACAATCAAATAGATTTCGACGTTTATTTGAAAATCATACTTAGCGGAGAAATAAGTAGGGATGGCAACGGGCGGGGGTCGGGGGAAGCAATTCTCCGCCCCGTTACCCGTTTAAGGGGAGGCGGAGCGGGGCGAAGCACTTGTCCCGTTTACTACCCCGTTTAATTTTTTTTTTTTTTTTTNGGATGGCAACGGGACGAGGCGGGAGCCTCCCCCGCCCCGTCCCCGCCCCATTACCCGTTTAAGGCGGGGCGGGGTGAGGTCCTTGCCCCCGTTTACTACCCCGTTTAATTTTAATTTTAATTTTTTTTAGTTTTTGATAATTTATTTTTATCGCCCCTATTCATTAGACTTAAAAAAATAATTTTAGTTGCTATTTTATATTAAAATTAATGAAATTTTCAATTTAAAGTATTGAATTCTAAAAAAAAAAAATTAAACGGGGCGGGGCGGGGCAGGGCCGGGGGCCCGTTACCCATCCCCGCCCCCGCCCCGATAACCGATTAAGCTGGTTATTCCCACCCCGTTCGGGGAGGGGCCCCGGGATATCGAGTTTATCGGGTTTTCTTGCCATCCTTAGAAATAAGGCAAAACACCCCAAAATAGAAATTTGGAGTTTTGCCAATTTCATTTTACAATTTTATTTTGAGTCTGTGTATTTGGTAAGAAATGACTAGCAACATATTTCTATCCATGTTTCATGCTTGCAGTTAAAAATAGTAAAATTACAAGCCTCTTTACTATTAGACATCTATATTCCTCCATTGAATGAATTCACTTTTAACTTTGTAAAATAGTATACAATGCATGAGGACTTCAATTCCATATACAAGGAATAGATACTTAATCTCATAAGTTTTAGGCTAAAATTTACTCTTTCAATCAAATCTGATTTCGGTATATTTCTACTCCAGAAAATGGAAAAGGAACTAAAGCTAGTATTCAATATTAATAATGAAAGTTAGGGACATTTTGTCAGCCCCTAAAAGGTTGACATGTACAATGGCATGGGCACAGTTTGCCATCATGTTGAAATTTTGCGAGCAAGTGTGTTGATGGTGCACAATTTAGATCTCAGAGAGACACAAATGTGGGATTTAGCTTGTGAGCGTGTTGCTTCAGTTTGGCCGGTGTCAAAGTGTTCATGATTGCCAGAATCTAGCAAGGCATGGACGGATCTGGTTTGTTGTTCAATGAACTCTAGTACACAAATTCGGTTGTACAAGACAAGCACATGTTTGACACATGTGCTGGGCAGTTTTCTTGGTCCATATAGGTGAAAAGTATGGGCAGTTGCTAGGAAATGGCATGAGAGGTAGTTTTCTAGCAGTTTTGGCCATAATGGGTTAGTTTATCCCTTTGGTAGTTAAGGGTATTAATTGCAAAACAAATTTTTGTTATATATTTTAAGGTTCGGGCTAATGAGACATAGGTGTGTTGTGTTTCTTTTAGTTCTTGTATTATTGTGGAGTAATAAAACGAGTTAAGAATATCCTTAAATATTCACGTTCCTTTACATTACTACCTTCATCTTGTGGAATTCGTTCCTTGTGTGCATTGTGGAAATTCGTGGGTAGACTAAGTGAAACCTCAATGCCATTATAGGCAAAATTTTGATTAAATACTTCACCCCGAATTCGTCTTTGTGATAATTGGTATCAGAGCCCCGTTGTCGTTGTTACTGGGTTTCATCTGCAGGCATGGCTCTAAGCTAAAATCTAAAGGATCGGGTTGCTGCGATGGAGGATTTTGTTACTGCTCCTATGAACGATAGTGTAGTTAATTTGGTTGCACAAATCCATGCAATTACTGATGTGTACGTGGAATTGAGGGCACAATTTGAAGAGCATGCCAATAGGACAGATGATAGGCAATCTCATTCATGAAAGATTTGTTGGATCTTGCTGATAACATAAAGGTTCGATTTGATGCCCTTGAGAGTGAAATTTTCTTGCTGAAATTGGCCCTAAATAGTACTATTGTGCGGGACGCAGTGAGTGCTTCAAAAATTCAAAAGTACCCGTAATGCGAAAAAGTTGGAGAACTTTCTGTGGGATATGGAGCAATATTTCAAAGTTGTCCGTATTCCAGAGGATGAATAGGTAAATATAACTTCGATATATCTTTCGGGCGATGTAAAATTGTGGTAGCGGACTTGGGTGAAGGATGACTAAGCTATAGACTATTTATCGGTTGTTACTTTGGAAACATTGCACAAGGAATTGAAGGACCAGTTCCTACCTTGCAATACGGCTTGGATAGCTAGGGACTCTTTTAATAAGTTAAGGCAGTCAGGTAGCTTTCAAGAATACATGGAGAAATTCAGTTGTCTAATGCTGGATATCCAAAATATGACCGAGGATGATAAAATTTTCAACTTTATGTCGACGATTACAGAGTTGGGCACCTGCAGAATTGTAAAGGCATAGAGTGAAGGACCTTCCTTTGGCAAGGGCTACAACGGATTGTCTTGTTGATTACAAGTTAGGTAGCAATTCCTCTGTTCAAAGGAAGAACAATGATAAAAAGGCTGGTACATAGAAAGATTGAAAAATGGGATAAGAAGAAAAAATTCGAGACTACAAAACCAAAAGATGGTAATCAGTCCCAACTTAAATTAAAAAGTTTTAGTGAGTGTTTCATTTGAAACGGTCCCCATCGTGTTAAGGACTGTCCAAAAAGGAAGAAACTGAATACCTTAAGGCTAGAAGGCAATAATGATAACTCGGATGATACCCCATCTAGACTTAATATGTTACAACTCATGAATACCACCAATAAATTGCAGTGTAGCATGATGTATATTTGGGTTATTGTTGATGGTAAGGAAGTGTTGGCAATGATGGACATGGGTGCTACCAACAACTTTGTAAGTTCAAAGATAGTTGAGAATGGCTAATTAGAATATAACGTTTTTACATTTCACTGTTATTATGAAAAACATCATTATTTCTCATTTTTATGCATTTTCACCCTCATTTCAACCTTTTATTGCAAAAAAAGATCATTTCCATCAATTTTCTCAATTAAAAGATGAAATGATGAATATACCATTCTGTTTAAATAAAACAAAAATAAAAAGAAAGAACTAATTGTAACTACAGTCCCAAAGTTTCTTAAAAGAGTGTAAACGAATCCCAAACAAATTATGAAAAGAGAAATTAGCACATAATGTCCTTACTTTTCACTATTATTGTGAAAAAAGTCCCTACCGTACATTGTTTTGGTATTTTACCTTTAATTACGCAAACCATTATTTCTATCAATTTTCTCAACAAAAAGCTATGAAATGACAAATATAACCTAATATTTAAATAAAAGAATAAAGAACTAATTGAACTACAAGCCCAATTTTTTTAAAATGTCCAAATGAGTCCCATATAAATTATTTAAAATTAGAAATTAAATTTATTAAAAAAAAGTGCAAATAAGTCCCGAATAAATTATTTAAAAAATTAAAAAATTGCAAACCAGTCCCAAATAAATTTTTAGAAATTTAAAAATTTTAAAAATGCAAACGAGTCCAAAATAAATTATTAAAAAATTAATTTCTTTATTTTCTTTTTATATTTAAATAGAAGGGTATATTCGTCATCTCACAACTTTTTATTGAAAAATTGGATAGAAAATATGGTTTGCATAATCAAATGTGTAATTAATGGTGAAAATGTAAAAAAAATGAAGGTATGGACGTTTTCACAATAATAGTGAAAGGTATAGACATTATGTGATAATTACTATTTTAATAATTTATTTGGAACTCATCTGTATTTTTTTTTAAATTTTGGAGTATGGTTGCAATTAATTCTTTCTTTTTCTTTTTATTTTATTTAAAAAGAATGATATATTTGTCATTTCGCAGCTTTTAATTAAGAAAATTGATGAAAATTACATGTTGCATAATGAAAATGCTGAAATAAGGGTGAAAATACTGAAAATGAAAGGTAAGAACGTTTTTCACAATAATAATAAAAAGTAAGAACGTTATGTGCTAATTACACGTTGAGAAGCTGGGTTTAAGCATGACTCAGGTGACTACGAAAATTAAGGCAATAATTCTGCAGCACAACATGTGGAGGGATCTGCTAAAATCAACCTTCGTGTGGGTGAATGGGAGGGAAAGTACAATCTGATGACTGTTCCCTTGGATGATTTTGGTTTGATACTTGGTATTGAATTCTTTGTCAAGGCAAAGGTGTCTGTGGTACCACATCTGAATGTGTTATACATTACAAATGAAGGGAATCCTTGTTTTGTGCCAATGAGATATCTTGACAAGAATAAGGGAAAATAAGTTCAGAAGGATATGTAATCTGTAAAATAGCTTAAGGCTAGTCTAAAGAAAGAGGAAATGACTTTCGTTGCAGCCTTTGTGGAAATTAAAGAAGATCGGTTTATGGAAGTTCCTGATCATGTTACTAGTGTCTTGAATGAGTTCGTTGACGTGATACCACCTGAACTTCCAAGAACTCTTCCACCTCCGGTGCTGTTGATCACAAAATTGACTCGAACTAAGTGCAAAGGCTCTTGCACTGGCCCTATATCGAATGACTTCCTCTGAGTAGCAGAGTCGAAAATCAGCTTGATGATTTACTTGATGCAGGTTTCATTCAGCCTTGGAAAGCTCCTTACGGTGCCCTAGTCTTATATCAGAAAAAGCATGATGTTTATATGAGGTTGTACGTAGATGATTTAGGCAGTGGAGAACAAATATCTAGTGCCTAATGTTGTTGATTTGTTTGATCGATTGACGAAGGCTTCATTCTTAACCAAGTTGGATTTGCAATTGGGCTATTGGTAAATAAGAATAATTGAAGGCGATGAAGCAAAGACTGCCTAGGTGACTAGGTAGGGTTCCTTTGAATTTCTAGTTATACCCTTCTAGCTTACAAATGCACATGCTACTTTTTGCAATTTGATAAATGATGTGCTATACGAGTTTATGAATAATTTACTGGTGGTATTTTTTATGATATTGTGATATATAGTCTATCATTGAATGATCATGTTTTCCAATTGAAAAAGGTGTTCTCACAGCTTAGAGAACATCAATTGTATGTGAAGAAGGAGAAATGTGTTTTCTATCCTTTGAAGGTAATGTTTTTACGACATTGGATTGGTCAAGAAAAAAAAGGAATGGATGAAGAGAATGTGGATGCCATCATGGAGTGGACAAGTCCATCCACGGTTGATAAATTATGTTCTTTTCTTGTATTAGCTAAATATTATTGGCGTTTCATTTAAAGCTATTCCAAGAAAGTTAAAGCCTGGATGGATTTACTGAAAAAATGATCAGAAATGTGAATGGACAAATGAGTGCCAACGAGCTTTCGAGAAGTTGAAACATGATGTTTCTACGAAGCCGAAGCTGTAGTTGCTTGACTTTGAGAAGCTGTTTGAAATATACACTGATGCATCTGATCATACTATTGGAGGTGCATTGGTACAATAGGGCCATCTGATTGCTTATGAAAGTCGAAAACTGAAGTATGTGAAGCAACTTTATTCAACTCATGAGAAAGAGATAACTGTGGTTGTTCATTATCTTGAAACTTTGCGCCATTATTTGTTATGGACGAAATTCACTTTCCTAATGGATAATATAGCCAATACATATTTCAAGTCCCAGAAGAACTTGTCGGCGAAACAAGCTTGATAGCAAAAGTTTTGGCTAAGTTTGATTTTGTGTGGATTCATAAACCAGGAAAGCAAACTCAAGTTGTTATTGCATTTAGTCAAAAATCGCCAAAGCTTATGTTTCAGCCTTGATGATAGTCGAATATGACATTCTTGACATAATTAAATAATGGTCTAAAAAGGATGTTGTGTATGCCAAGTTGTTACAGGAAATTAAAGATGGCTTGGTAAGATGTTATTGGGTTGAAGATAGTTTGATCTATGCCAAAGGAAGCAGACTGTATGCGCCTTTAGAAGGGAGACTGAAGCAAGAACTGTTGAGGAAAACTCATAATCCACAATGGACAAGTAATTCGGGCATTATTACTGGCCTAAGCTAGGTGACGAGGTAGAGGCCTGTGTGAAATCTTGTTTGGTGTACCAGCAAGATAAAACATAAAGGATGAAAAGAGGTAGGTTTGCTCCAGCCTTTCCCAGTTCCAGAACAGCCTTGGCAATCGATTTCTATAGATTATATCTCAAGTTTTTCGAAGATCGATGGGTTCAAGTGTATTATGGCAATAGTGGACAGGTTTTCGAAATATTCAGTTTTCATTCCAGCTCTACATTAGTGCAAAGAGGACGTTGCTGTTGGACTATTTTTCAAACATTGGAATTCCCGAGGATATTGTAACTGGTCGGGATTCTTAGTTTACAGTCAAGTTTTGGACCATGCTATTCAACATGATAGGGTCTGTATTGAAGTTTTTGACAACAAATCATCCGCAGACTAATGGTTAGGCGAAAAGGATAAGTACATTACTGGAAGAATGTCTCGGGCATTACATTTCAGCAAGTCAAAAAAATTGGGTCACCTTGCTTGATACGGCTCAGTTTTGCTATAATCTACATCAATTCATTGTTATGGGTATGTGTCCATCTGAGTTGACTATTTGGCATATGCCTAAGATGCCTCTTGATATTGTAAAATATGGGAGATGTAATGTGTGTCCAACTGATTTTCAATTGCACAAGATAAATAGGAGAAGATTGAGCAAGTTAAGGACAACCTTTCAAAAGCTGTCGGATGGATGAAATATGCTGATAAGGACACAAGGGATGTTGAGTTTCAGGTTGCGGATAAGGTGATGTTGAAATTAACTCCCTAGATTTGGAAGAAGATTAGCAGCAAGACAATGAATTGTGGGCTAGTTCAAAAGTATGATGGTCCCTTCGAATTAATCAAACGTGTTGTGAATGTAGCATATCGTGAAGCTACCTAATCATTTGAAGGTTCATCCTACTTTCAATGTGAGTTATTTGAAGCCCTTTAATGAAATTTTGATGAGTGAAGATCGGTTGCAGACCAAGAGGGCTCCTTCTATGCTTAGAATATAGTATGATAAAAAGGTGGCAAAGATTCTGGGTCATCGAACAATAGGGACGAGTAAGAAAAATAGAAAAACAAATTACCTTGTCCAATGGAAAGGTGATCGCGGGATTGATGCAATTTATGAAAGGGATGTCGATTTGTGGCAATTTTAGGATAAGGTCAAGGACTATCTTGATTCTCTTCCGACAAGGCATTGGACTCTTTTAGTGGGGAAGGTCAAAATGTTGCAAGTTGGTAGAATTTAGCAAGGTATGGATGGATCGAGCTTGCTGTTCACTGAACTCTATTCCACAAATTCTAGTGTCTAAGACAAGAACACGTTTGACACATGTGCTGGCAGTTTTCTTGGTCCATACAGGTGAAAAATATGGGCAGTTGCTAGGTAATGGCATAGGAAGCAGTTTTGGCCATAATGGGTTGGTTTATTCCTTTGGCAGTTAAGGGTGTTAACTGCATATGAATTTTGGTTATATATTTGAAAGTTCAAGCTGATGAGACACGTTTGTTGTGTTGTTTCAGTGTTCCTTTGTGTTTTGTATTATTGTGGAATAATAAAATAAGTTGGGTTTTTACCCATAAATATTCACGTTCTTTTACATTATTGTCTTTATCTTGTGGAATTTGTTCCTTGTGTGCATTGTTGAAATTCGTGGGCTGACTGAGTGAAACCTTAGTGCCATCATAGGCAAAAAAATTGGCTAAGTACTTTACCCCGAATTCGTCTGTGTGGTACATTCTAACCCATAAGGTGAGAATGGTAATAAGCATATCTTTATGTGACAGAAGTAATAGAACATTATTATTAATATTCTAGAACAATTCTACTATGACTCGTAAAGAAGCAAAACTCTTCATATATTAATATTCGAGAAGAATATTAAAGTATAATTTTTTTTATTGAATAAAACACAAATGTTAAATATTTCAATAGAATATTATTTTCGTTTGAAGAGTTCGATTTTATAAGGTATTTGTAGGAAAAAAAATTATAAGTTTACTCCTGATGATTATAATTTAATATTACTAAATAGTTATATATTTTTCCTGAAGTAACATAATATTATATTATTTTCTTGAAAAAATATTGCGCATTGCTCCTAAAAAAGCAATAGTCTAAATATATCGGTTTTTCAAAAATATTTCTATCGTGATATAGAAGTAGCACTTCTCTCTAAGAATATTTTCCATCTAATCTCGTGAAAAATCGCATTAATGCTTATCTCTAAAGAAATGCATAAACTCATGTCCTGATGAATTGATTACTTTGATTCCTTGATTGATTTCTATATGATTATACAATATTTGATCATATTTTTGAAAGTTTAATGTGTTTTATTTTGTTTCAATGTATAGTTGTTGATGATTGGACTAGAATCTCACATTTTACATATTGCAATTTTATTTTTTTTCTTTTTGTGAACATCTCATCCAACAATATGATTTTGTAATGTATAGAAAAGAATTTTTCTATCAAATTATTCTAATTATATCCATAAAAAAATATTCAAAACTTTTTGAAAATATGAAGTTCGACCCAAACTATACCTAGAGAAGGGTGAATATGTGATTAAGCAGAATTAAAAAACTTAACAATTAAATAGTAACAAGTTACTATTAATTATTTCTAGATGGTTAATCAAGCATTTTAGTTTTTCCTATGATGAATTACCGCAATTATGAAAGTAATAAATAAACACAGAATTAATCACAGAGAAACCCCAACTGGATAAAAACTCTTGACACTTTGCCAGTCAACAATCTACTATAAACGATTTAAAACTTCTAATCCGCCAGACTTGACTACCAGTAGTACTTTCTGACCTCCGACTGCAATTCCAGCAGCTCTCCTGGATTTCGTGCTCATCTACCAACTCTCAGCTGTAGTTTTCAAAACTCTCCTAAATTGCACTCACTTGCAGCAATTTCCAGTTTTGTGAAATCGTCTATCTCATGTGGATTAACGAAGAACACCGCGTTCTTCAACGACTAAAACTCAAGTCACCTTCTCTTGATCTTCTGAACTCTGACAGATATGAAGGAAGTAGTAGTTTGGTATTTGGATTGTGAGTTTGATGTTTTCACCGTCAATAGCCAATAACAAGACGAAGGTTGAAAAAGAATGTGTTTTTCTCAATATTCAACCTTGTAAAAAACCATTCAGATTTGTTCTGATATTTATATGTAGGTTAAGAAATGAATGGGCTGGATAAAAATCCTTTAAAAATGAATTAAAAATTTCTCGAATAATTGTGTCGCTCGATAGGCGATAGGCGAGTGACAATGTGTCACTCTAGCGAAGGTCTGACGATAGGTAGGCGACGTAGTTTCTATTTCTGACGCTCGAGCCAAACCTTGGCGACGGTCTAGAGAAATTTCGACGCTGTTTTTCCTTCTTCTCCATTCTCGAACTCTAGACCTAATATAACTTAATTTCAACTAATTGCATATTGCTCTTTGACTTTTACAACTGATTAATTTTGGTCACTTTTGTTCACAGACTTGGCAATTATATCAAATACCTAACAAACTCCCCCTTTGGCATTCTGTGTTAAAACTACAATCCAAAATCAAGGTAGTAGTGAAATAAAATTACAGGCTCAGAGACTGACACAACCAATAATTGTCTTAATTGAATTCTACTTTTAATTTATCAAAACCTATTTCCTGAAATAGACAGCTCAAATACTAGTGTAAAATATTTATGAAACAGTACTAAGTATAAAACCAATTCAAGTAGTTAAACCAAGCAGTATACAATGTAAAAGTGATTTAAACAGTTAATAACTCATAATGCATCTTTTCAGTTTCATATCATAAGCTAAATTAAGACGTAATATCAATACAATCCAACATACCAAAACAAAACATTGATACTACAAAACATCAAAATTTAATCTAGCAATACTGAAATTATCATTGAATCAAAAATTTTAGATACATCATGTCAAGTAGTTAAATTCATATACATCCTCAAAAATACTACTCCAAAAATATCTACTCCCCATTTTNAAAATTTAATCTAGCAATACTGAAATTATCATTGAATCAAAAATTTTAGATACATCATGTCAAGTAGTTAAATTCATATACATCCTCAAAAATACTACTCCAAAAATATCTACTCCCCATTTTTGTCACAAAATGACAGGGGATAATGTAGAATTAGAAAATCACAAAAATATTTTGCACCTTTTTATTATTATTATTTTAACAGTAACATAGAATAACTCAAAAATACTATTGTGAACATACATAAAGATAAGCAGTGAATAGTAAACATTCCCACATACTAAATTCAAGTAAGCATGGAGTAAATTATATAAGTGACCAATATGTGTAAAGTGTCACTAATCCTATGAAAATAGGATCCGAGACCTTAAATTTGTAAGAAATGACACGCTAAACATCATTGTCAAGAAGTTTATTCCCCTACTTATGAAAGTCAAACCATTTAAATTACATTAGAACTGGCAACATAAAACTCATTATGAATGGAAATACTTTTTCTCCCCTTGAGTGTGAGCAAAATGTTTTATTTCACATCATTCAATTAACGAAGCTTATTTTCTCATCGTACGTACAGGCTTTTCTTCATTAAGCAACTAAAATGATCCTTGTAGCGAGTTTTAGACCGATTAACCCAAGTTTATTGACCATAGGTACCAGGTTATGAGAAACCATGTAGGCTTAATTGCTCGAATCAAATGGCTCCGAAAAAAAAAATATTGAGCTCTATCTTTTTTTTTTCTATTTTTTTCTTCAATACTAGGGATAAACTTGAGCTTAGGTATTCATGATCAAAGTCACATTACTAACATTTAATTGACATCCCAAATCTCACACACGCGGTAGAGTCTCACTAACAATATAGTAGTATGTGCAGTGCATATAGTATAAGAAAACTCCTATACTAAGTACTCAATGAATAACCTAAGCCAGTTATGTAAATTATGATACAACTTATCCATTAGCCTCATGCGTGATCACAACAAACAAATTCAAGTACATCATATGTTAAGTTGTAAAAGCAACTTCCACATTTGTTTTCAAATTCTCATCTTTTTTTAAAAAAAAAAAAATTCAATACCCTTAAAAAAATAAAAACACAAAAACTAACTCAAAACAAAACACAAATAAGTGAAATTCATGCAAGAATGAATTGACCGAATAAAAAGCCTTTAAATGAATTAAAAATTCCTCGAGCAAGAGTTGGGCGACAGACGAGTGACAGTGTGTCGCTCGCGAAGGTCTAGAGACAGGCGGGGGACATAGTTTCTATTTCTGACACTCGAACCAAACCTTTACAACAGTCTACTGAACCCTAGACCTAAGATAACTTAATTTCAACTAACTGCACATTACTCCTTGACTTTTACAACATATTAATTTTGGTCCCTTTTGTTCATAGACTTGTCAATTACATCAAATACCTAACACTTTTGGAATAAGGACACATTAATTAATATATATTCATTGGTTTCATTAACTCGAATATGGTTACTAGATGATATGTTCACCGATGAATGTTGTGCTATTATATCCTTCAACATGCATCATTCCCAATTCCATGCTAGTAGGTTCATTTCATAAAATTAAATATGTACGTTAATGTTTCAGTTGTGCCATATTTATATTTATTACAAGATTCAAAGAACTTAAATTATGTCTTGGAACTTAATTAAACTATTATAAAAATTATTATTAGTTATAATGTTGGCTATCTTTTTTGTTGTTAGGATTGATACCACTTGTTGTGGAACCAACCACCGGATTGAGATGTTAAAGTTATATGGCACAATATGAAATATTTTATTAAGAACAAAAAAAATAAAGAAGACAAGAATATGGTAGATGAATTAAGAGATTTTATTAACCAAGAATAAAAGAGAATGAAAATTACAATGATCCTAAAAGTTAGTAATCAAATATCTCACAAATTATAAATTCTAAAGAAGAGCATAGTATTTATAGACTACTATGTAGGGGTCGTCCAAAACCTTAATAGGTGACTTGTGATTGAAGTAGAATGCCAAAAACAAGTTAAAACGCGAAAATGGGCTTGGGCCGGTAACACTGTCGCTCGAGCTACAATCGGGCGAGAGTGGGAGACAACCTCATCACTCGAGCGACGGGGTAGCGAGAGTCAGGCGACAGAGCCTCGGGTGAAAACTTGGAAGTGTTGGTCGAGTGGCTAGCTAGTGGTAGGCTAGCGAAAAAGTGGTGACTTTTCTTCCCGGTCCATAATTTAACATATTCAAGTATACAAATTACAACTCCTAATGGGCTTCTAAAATAGAACTTCAACTTGACATATGACTCCAATAGCATTCCAAACTTGAATTCTTCATGACGTGTACTTCAATTAGAATATTTCAAACACTTCAACAAAAAAATTCGGGTCACACCCAAATTCTAAAAAATTTAATTACTTCAACAAGTCAACAAAGAAATTCGAGTCATACCCAAATTTCAACATTTGTGTTATCCGTTGAATCTTTTTTCAAACAAAGTTCAAGCTCAATGATTTAATATTTGATTTGTGTAATGCTGAAGTCATGTTATTATTTTAAACACGTGTGTAGGTATGTGATTTACGTGCTGTAATAATGTACTCATTTTTGCTTTGATTTGATATGCACACATCTATGATTCAAATAATTATGTGTACATAATATATTATCTATATACATTTATAAAATTTTATTATTCAACTATATATAATTAAAGATGAATTAATGAGATGTTTCTTTAGTTGATAGTGCAAATATATATACTATTTTTCAAGATAAAATGTATTTTGTGAATTTAATATTAGTAGAAAATAATGTTTATTCGATATCATGTGCATCACGTTGAAGGCTTTGAAAGAGCCAGCATTATCTTAACAAATACCATAAAATTCTATATTGACGATAAACTTCATTCCAGTAAATTCAAACGAAATTTTCTTAGTTTTAAAGATATCAATTTCAATGGATATCATATTAAGAAAGTGTAAGTGTTGAATATCTTTACAAACTTCTTTTATATGGCTAGAAGTAAAAAAAAAAAAAAAACTCCTCTTCGACATGTACTATACAATCACAAAAATAATTGAATCAAGCAATATCATAAACTCAAAGTTAGTTAACCCAAAAGTTTTATACTTGGCTATATTGACTTAGACATCGAGGAGCAATAATGATGCATGGAATAATCAACAGCTCACATGGACATCCCTTAAAAAATCAAAATATTCTGTTACCTAAGATTATCCATGTGCCGCTTGTTCGCAAGGTAAGTTAGTTATCATAACTCTATCACCATAAAAGTTAATGTTGAATCTTCAACTTTCTTGAAAATGATTCATGAATATATCTATTGGTCGGTACGTCCATCATGTGGACCAGTTATCTACTTTATAATTTTAATTGATTCTTACACTAGATGGTCTATGTCTGCTTTTTTTTTTCAACTAGAAATGTAGCGTTTGCTAGACTATTTGCTCCAATCATAAAATTATGATCTCAATTCGACAATTCTTCAATTAAGACAACTAGTCTTGATAATCCTAGTAAACTTAGATAACAAGCATTTGATAAGTAATGTCTATACACAAAATGGCTTAGCAAATTTTTTTGTTAAACTTCCACAAACGTTACTCATGAGAAAAAAACTTCCATGCCTATGTTTGGGGTCATTATTACCCTGTTTGAGCCCCATTTTAGTAAGAAAATACATTTTGGAATAGTGATTTTTTGGAAGTATAGTTAAAAAGTAAGAAAAATTTTCGATTTACTTGTAAAATTATTTTATGAGAGAATGTTTTGTTGAAAATGAGTTTTAAAAAATGTGGGCCAAACATAGGCTATATATTACTTGATGTATCACTGGTTCATATGAGACAAACTACTTATTTTCAATACTTAAGTCTGACTTGTAACTTAGTGTTCATCATAAAGACCGTTGATCGATTTTATGAGAAATATATTCTCTCATAATGCGCTTCATCACTTTTAATTTTTCAATTAATTTGACTGTGTTACAAAGGCTCGATATGCACGCTTATGAATGTGTTAAAGTTTCACAAAACTAATAATGCAACTGAATGTGTGAAGTGTTTTTCATGAATTCTTGCATGGTCATGGGATTATTCATTAGACATTTTTTGTTAGGACACTATAATAGAATGGTGTGGTAGAACGAAAGATAGACAAATTCTTGAAACTACAAGAACTCTTTTTGTTTCAAACAAATGTTCCAAAAAAGTATTGGTCTCGCAGATTTCTAACCGCAACTTATTTGATTAATCAGTTGCCTATCATTCTCAAAAATTTCTGATTTTTACTTCAAAAAATTTACCGAACTCATGCGACTAAAATTATCAGTAAAAAGCAGGAAATAACGACTCCCTCCAAACGGTTCAGTGTTCATAGGCCTACACTAATCAGCATGAATTAATTCAAGCATTCCAAGCCTTTCCAATAGGAAATGACTTTCTAGTTTGTTTTCCATAAATGCATACCTCACATAAATCAAAAGAATCATTTTTTGGTAATCCAAGAACCATATCTTTTGATATAACAATTTTAGCCCCTTGACATTATGATGCCCATGCCGCAAGTGCCACAATTTCGAGTTATTTTGTTCACTAGCAAGCAAAATTTTCCACAATTGAGGCTTCAAGTGGAAACATTTTGTTTTTGGTCATGTGAACATTAAAAATTGTTTATCTTTAATAACACATGCTCCATCATCAAATAAAACTAAATATCCACTAGCCATTAATTGCCAATGAACATTATGCAGAAGTTTACATTACCATGGCCAATTTTGATTGTTACTGTGCCTTTCCTTAAACATGATTTTCTTTATTATCTCTAAGCTTGACATTCATTTTTGAATCTCATCAAGCTCTTTGAATATCACATCCATGCCTAACATATGATTGGAGCAGCCACTATCTACAAACCACACATCACCTAGAACTTCATGTTGGGATCTTGTTGTTCAAAATCGTGGTTGGATGAATTAAAAAAATTATGGATGGATGAATTTGAAAAAAAGAAGAAAAATCAGTTTTGGTTCCTTCAAAATGGCATATGCGACCGCATAGGCCTTAAAGGCATGCGGCTACATTGGCATCTTCAGGGATATTAGAGGTGACAATTGCTATAACTATGCGACCGTTGGGCTGAATATTTTCGAATTTTCTAGTGGTTTAATG
Source organism: Fraxinus anomala (assembly GCA_903798345.1). Taxonomy (NCBI): domain Eukaryota; kingdom Viridiplantae; phylum Streptophyta; class Magnoliopsida; order Lamiales; family Oleaceae; genus Fraxinus; species Fraxinus anomala. Next base: position 18,812 of record CAIGRN010036349.1, read on the forward strand.
GTAAAGCATTGCACCTCATCTTTTTGTGATGGAACCACTTCATATGGGATGTTTGGAAAATTATAAATACTTGATAGTTTTTATCCCAAATATATGAAATTCATTCCATTATTCATCCAATGGTCAAATTTTGTTGATTTATATAATCAATTCCTACATTTTTCACTTGTTCTACTTGAAGAATCACTTTGCTTTTGGTGATCTTCATTCAAAGCATGATAATCTTACAAAATATTTGTTATTTTCAATCCTTAAAAGTATAGAGAAGGAGACAAATATCGTTTGAGGACAACGATTATATTTTCATGATCAAGTCTTGTTGCGATTTCATTTTCATTTTGATCTTCTTGTTCTTTTGGTATTCATTGTCGCACTAGATAATTTAGTCTAACAGTCTCAAACGATAGCCCATTTTTTACTGCAATGGAAACGAAGTCTACACTTGCAACAATCAGGACGATGAATCAAGACTTGGTACGGTTGGACAGATTTGATGGTGCAAACTTCACTAGGTGGCAAGACAAACTGAAATTCCTCCTAACAGCATTAAAGATTTTTTATGTTCTTGATCCAAAATTGGAGCCTATTCTCGGTGAAAATGAAAAAGACACCGATGAAATTCGTGCTAAAAGAAAGAAGCGAGAATATGATGAATTGATATGTCGTGGCCACGTTCTAAATGCGCTATCGGATCGCTTGTATGACCTCTTCACTAACACCACTTCGAAAAAAGAAATCTGGAATGCACTTTTGGACCATTTTGCCCCGAGCGTTCGGGATTCAATTTTGCATT
>CAIGRN010036361.1:0-16063 GCA_903798345.1 Fraxinus anomala
TGTCAAAGTATAGAATTGAGTTTAAAAGAATTATTACATAGGGATTCATGATCCTAGTGCATTCATCGTAAATTCAAACACTCTAACTTACATTTAACGACATTTGCATTTAATTTAATTAAATCAGTTTTACTCACATAGCATTGTTTTAGTTAGAGTTTCATCACAACAAAATGTCACCTTATTCTAGTTTTAGTTAAGGTTAAAGTAATAAGAATTCAACTAATCAATTTTCGAGGGACGATACTCGAACTCAAAAATTCACTTTATTACTTGTCAACAGACTGTACACTTACGATGATTTTAATACGAAATATATTTTCGTGAACAGTGAGCAATATAACTCCTATCCACTTGATGTTAATTCTATGATTATATATTATATTGTACTAATCCGTCTTGATTAAACAAATCTTTATTGTTTTTGGTGCAAAAAGCGTATGTAAATTTTATTATAGTTTTGCTTAATAAATAACAATTTTACTCAATGGAACAAAATTCACAACATATATATTATGTTGCTGTAAAAAGGATAAAAATAGATTACGCTCGTTTCTCAATTAAAACATATAAATTATATTTTTCTATTCAATGATTTAAAGAAATCAATGTTAATTGAAATATAAAATACACGACAACTATTTAGAAAGGAACAAGTAAATTCAATTTCATAAAAAAGTGAATATGAATCTGATAAAGCTATTATTAAAAATGAATTATTATTATTATTATTATTATTATTATTATTATTATTATTATTTTGCAACTAGAAGATAACATTTCAACAACAAATTTTAACTAAAAATTTTTGTTATTAACAATCACCACTGATAGTGACGAAACATCACAACTTGAGCCTTGCTGAGTAGACCCTTGTTTAAGCTGGCTACGATTGTAACAGATGTTTTAAGGGGGTGCCAGTGACGTTTGTGGTCTTGCTACATAAGATCTAGGTAAGAAAATGATTTAAATGGCACTAGCAATATATTATTAAATAGATAATGAACGTTGAACTATTAATGTAAGACAATTTAAGTAGGCCACACTGCTTACATCACGGCGATAAGAGCTTAAGCTTAAAAGCTTTACTTATAATAGCAACAAACCAGGCTGCCCTCATTCTCTAGTCAAGATAACCATGGAATTCTCGGTCTCACATCTCAATTCTTCCATAGCTGCAATATTTGCGCTACTTTTGATTTTGTACTGGAAATCTAGGTCTAAAGCTAGCAAAAATAGTGCACCACCGGAAGCTGGTGGCGCGTGGCCCATCATAGGCCACCTCCACCTCATAGGCGGTGGCTCTCGGCTTCCACACATCACCTTGGCAGAAATGGCAGACAAGTATGGACCAGTCTTTACAATCCGACTTGGAGTACACAAAACCCTTGTGGTGAGCAGCTGGGAATTGGCTAAAGAATTGTTTACCACCTGGGATGTGGCTGTATCTTCCCGTCCAAAATTTCTCGTAACTAAACACTTGACCTATAACTTCGCCATGTTTGGGTTCTCCCCTTATGGCGAATATTGGCGTGAACTACGCAAACTAATAGCCATGGAATTATTCTCTCCCCGTAGACTGGATCTCCTTCAACACATACGTGTTTCAGAGATTGAGGTATTGTTGACCAACTCATAAAAAAGCTTAACGTTTTAGAGAATGATTACATGTATTAGTTCAACACAATGATTCATGTAGAGACCCAATTCATTTTTTGATATATGTGCACAATTTTTATAAATGAATAGAAGAGAATTTAATAACTCATCTAAAAGCTCAAACTATTAGATAAGTAATTACATTTATTTATTCAAAACCTATCTTTTGACAGGTAGCCATAAAAGAGCTTTACGAGTATTGGAACAAGAAGAAAGATGGGTCTGGTCGTGTTTTGGTGGAAATGAAGCAGTGGTTTGGGGACTTGAATTTGAATGTTGTTCTCAGAATGGTTGCTGGGAAGAGATATTTTGGTGCAACTGCTGATGGGGATAAAATCGAAGCAAGGCAGTGCCAGAAAGTGATGAGGGATTTCTTTCATTTGGCTGGAATTTTTGTCGCGGCTAAAACTATCCCTTTTCTTGGGTGGCTGGATTTAGGTGGATATGAGAAAAGAATGAAAGAAACCGGACAAGAAATGGATAAAATTGTTGAGAAATGGTTGGAAGAGCACAAGCAAAAGACAAATTCTGGTAGTAATCAGGATTTCATGGATGTGATGCTTTCAACCATAGAAAAATCAGGCCTTCAAGATTATGATCCAGCTACCATCACGAAAGCAACATGCATCGTAAGTTTTCTCATAAAGCTAGCATTTTTGTCTTCAGTTATTTCAGAAACTGAAACTCTTCGTGTTGCCTTATTCTCAAATTGTGTCTTCTACTTACCAGTTAGTCTGTCCTTCATAAACTTTCAAGATGACAGCATCTTGTAGGATCATCGAATCCATAGCAATAAGACCAAATTGAAGAGGCTCGTTAATGCAAAACCATCTTTTATATAAATGTATCATCTTTCTTAGAAAAATCATAATCTTTGTTACCAGAATACTTTGTCTTTATATTTCTTCAGAGCTTGATTGCTGGTGGAGCAGACACCACCACAGTTATGCTAGTATGGGCAATATCTCTGTTATTGAACAACCCCCATGTATTGAAAAAGGCTCAACAAGAATTAGACATCCATGTTGGAAAAGAAAGGCAAGTAACAGAATCAGATATCAGCAAACTGGTTTATCTTCAAGCCATCGTCAAAGAGACTTTAAGATTATACCCTGCCGGTTTCCTGGGTGGCACAAGAGAATTCTCCCAAGACTGCAAATTATCCGGCTATCATATTCCAAAAGGTAAGAGGAATAATTCAAGTTTTTATAGAGTATGATAAAACTAGAGGAATAATTCAAATCTTTACGTGTTGAATGTGCAATTTCGTCCTTAACAGGTACAGTACTAATTGTAAACATTTGGAAATTACAAAGAGACCCCCAAGTATGGTTCGACCCGTTGGAGTTTAAGCCAGAGAGATTTCTCACGACCCATAAAGACTTCGATGTTAAGGGTAAGAATTTTGAACTGATCCCATTTGGAGCTGGTCGAAGGATCTGCCCTGGCACAACTTTTGGCATTCAGATGTTAAACTTAGTCCTCGCTAATTTGTTACATGCATTTGAACTTTCAACTCCCTTTGATGAAAAAGTTGATATGAGTGTGAGTGCTGGAATGACGAATATGAAAGTTACTCCTCTTGATGTGATCATTTGCCCGCGATTATCTCCAAGTCTGTATTAAGTTGAAAGGTAGTACATGTTTTCTTAATCTTACCTTCTTCAATAAATTCAGTTTACTAAACTAATGTTTTATGACTATGTTAATATCATCATTCAATACTAAATTTTAAAAACTATATTTCACATTAATTGGAAAAAAGTTAAAGCAACTTGTTGACAAAAATATATTTCGAATAAAACACACCGCAAGTATACAGTTCGTTAACAAATAATAAAGTGGACTTTTTTTAGTTCGAGTGTCATCCCACAAGGATTGACTAATTCTAATTCTAATTACCGTGACCTTAACCGAAACAAAAAAAAAAATGTGAGTATTTGTTTTGATGAATTTGTAATTAAGTTAATGATGTGGATGCGATTACGAATGTTTTAACTAAATTGAATGAAATTTATGTTGAATGCAAGTTGAAGTTTTTTTTTTCAAATGTATGATGAATATACTGTGATCACGAATCTCTATATAATAATCTTTTTAAACTTAGTTCTACACTTTGACACACGATTGAAATATTGAAAAATCAAGACTCCTAGATTATTTAACAGACTCTCTCGAGTAAAGTCAAATCTATTCTAATATGTGAACCGACTTTATCTCTATGATGGATGCGAACATATAAGAATGCATGAGTTTTTGTGAGCACTTAAAGATTCACATAGGGCATAGAGGTATATTTCTATCTCTTATCGGACTCTATGATTTTTTATACCACGTTGAACATATTCCCCTTCTTCTGAATGCATGAAATAAGTCACCACACTCACACAATTCCGTATACAATAATTATGAAGAAAATAAAATTCCATTCAAACATCCCAAAAACGTGTTTCAATGTCAAATATGTAAAACTAAAATTTAAAAATCAAATTACATAGTTCATCTAACCCTAATATAGAATTAACCTAGCCCATCATAGTGGAATGAAGAAAATCAGAAAAATAAATAAACAATTCTTGAGTTTAATCTTCGTTTCGTGGTGATGCTCTACTTTTGCCTCTTTTCATCTCTCAAAACTCTTATGAATTCCACACCCTCCCTCCCCGCGTTCTGTACGACTCTAGGGTTTAAATATGCGACCATGATAATGTTTCCATAAGCCATTCAATCGTATAAAGAAACCAAAATTTCGCGTCACAATTTCAACTATGTGACCGCATAGTGTACCACTATATGACCACATTGTAGACTTCAAATTGGCTCTGATGTTCCCTGAATTGACCTATACGATCGCATGGCTTTTTATACTATGCGACCGCATAGTATTGGCAGCTTCCAATTGCTTGCGTTTTAGTTCTCGAACTCTATTTCGTCAATCTCGACCTCTTTTCCCCTTCTTCTTCTTCCAATATTTCATTTCAATGCTCAATTGGTCCCCGATATCTTCACATCTCCAACTCCTCTTTCGGGTCATCTTTCGACTAATTGTAACTTGGTCCCTAAACTTTGATTTTCTTTCATTTTAGTCCTTTTTTTTAACTTGTTTCTCATATTTTCCGTCACATTCATCACGTTGTCCTGCAACACACAATTTATATAGAATTAAACTATAATTCAACATATTTATCGACAATTATCCGTGTTTGTAGCCCGAAATAAGTGTATAAAATGCACTTATCAACTCCCCCAAACTTGAACTAATGTTTGTCCTCAAACAAAACTATAACTTGATTCCATATAAAACATGGTTTAACAACCTACCATGCCTCAGGATTGAAACTTAGTACTTAACAAAATAAACACTTCAACGATGCATAATCAAATCAATCTCCAAATGTTACACGCATAACTCGACGTGTGTGTGAAAATTCATGTCAACATATTAAGATCATGATTAGCTTAACACCTGACCCATAGTAGTAAAATATTTCCTTACTTTGCTCAAGAGATTCACACTCCCAAACTTATGATTTTCACTCAATTTTTTCGGGGGCATGTCATAAGTTGAACTTTTTCAATTCTATTCCTTACACTCTCTTAGGTTGGATAGGTCTTACTATTATGAGTTCCCATTTCAACAGGTCGAGATTCTCCTATATATTTTTTATTTCTTCAACCTTTAAGACTTAATTAAGTTACTTGTCTCTCATTAAAGGTGTAGTTCTATCAACCAAATGTCTGGAGCTTACTCAATGTAAATGTGTATATTTAGTATATACATTATTTATTTTTATTTTTATTTTAAATATCTTCTCATTCGCTTTCTATATAACCCATGTAACAAACTTTAGGCCGATGACTCTCAATTCAGATTACCATTGGGTACCTGGTTTTAATCCATCCTTACAGGCTTAATCACTCGAGTCATACAGGCTGGAAAATATGCTTTTACTCCTTAAAAATTAGTGCAATGTCCCTTTTCTTTTAGACATCCAATTTCTAAAACTAACCTCTAACTCAAAACTTTAACCTCGTCTTCATCTCATTGGTTTTAGATAATCCACACAAGTTAATATCATACACGGAATCCCTACTCATCTCAATGTTCCCCTGTAACAACTCAACAATCTCCAAACTACCCTATAGTTGGATTATGGATTAATACTATAAGGGTTATTCGGGTTTACTTACTATGTGCAACTACTTTCTAACTAATGAACCAAATCATCAACTCAATAAATCAAAGAAATGAGTATTGTGCATAGAAAATGTCGAATTGCACACCAACAAACTTTGACTAATCTACCAGTACACTATTTTCATTATTCACAATTCATACATATTCAATATTCAACATCATAGCCGGTAAAGTTATCAAACTCACACAAGCACACAAAACTGTAACTATAATCTAATGTTAGAAAAAAAATTGAAAATATTTTTTTTGACACACAATCACACTAAAACTGCAGTAAAATATGATGAATGCCACCCCCAAACTTATGTAAAACATTGTTCTCAATGTTTGTAGTAATAACAAAAGGTATTATTAAAGAGTATGTAAAGAAAAGAACAAAGTCACAATAAGATAAAGAGAATATGGCTCAGAATACTCCCCTGATCAGTACAGAGGTGGTGGATGAAAATCGAAATCGGATGCGCCATCAGCTGATGGTGGAGAGAGTCGTGTGAGAATCGTTGCATCAACTCTGACTATGTGCGAACTCGGCCTGCATGCCCTGAATGTGTAGAGATTGTTCCCGAACCTCATTCTCGATATTACCCAAACGGTCCCAAGTCTCGTTAGCCCTCAGCTGAATCTCATCAACTCTGCCCACATTGTGATTCAATCGTCCATTCAAGATTTCAACCTCTCATCTCGCAGCCAAAGACTCCTTACTGGCGGTAAAAGTGAAGTTCCTGATGCTCAGCATGTCATTCCTCACTATCTAGAGATCTGTTTCCTTGGCGCCCATAGCCTACTGAGGACTCTCTATATCTTAGCTAGAATTGGTCATAGTGGCGAATATTTTTCTCAGCAACTGTGTATCAACGTCTATTGGTGCCATTGGTGGTGGTGGCCCAGGCATCTCAGCGTCCTTAGCTCTCTGACCCTGTACAGCCTACTACCTCAATTGCTCATTCTCTTACTCCTCTCTATGTTTTTTCCTAGCTCGATCCTGAGTCTCTAATGTAGTCTTTTTAATGAAGGGGCTATGTTTCTCGGAAAGCTCCCCGGATGGGATAGTAACTCCGACACTCTTACAGATCCCAATTGATCAGACTTGGAAAAATTAGAGAGCGACAACGATCTCTCTAGATATCCTGAGAATGAATCTGATCATAAACAAAGGTGGCTAAATCAATCTTTTGTCATCTCAGTAAGTGATAAATAAAACTGGTCGTTTGATCGATGAATGTGGTCCGATGTAAGGTTAACTCGATGTTGTGGCAAATAAATAGTCATAGAATGGTGATAGAAGGTATAAGCTCAATCTGATACCACGCTAGAGTTTGTAATGGCCAAGCATCCTCACGCACAAGTATAACTCCCCCAACTGTTCTCCAATGAAAATCTCCCGGAATAGAAATAATGTTATCCCAAGTTAATTGAAAGTAGTCATATATTACCTCGGGTGTAAACATTATCCATTTGTCCAGCACTAATGTCTGGTATAGATGTTCGAACCAAGGGATGTCGATGTCACTGTTGAAATTTGCATAGAACTCGCGAACTAGTCCCTCATACACTGGATGTGGTCTTTCTATTACTTTGTCCCAAACACAGCTCTGGACTAAAGTGACTATCTCGAATCTGAAAAAATCCTCCCATTTAACCGGCCTTTCTGGAAGCAGTGCTTAGTGGCTAATGATATCGGAGTATCACATGATGGCCTCTTGATTTAAAAATCTTCGTATTTTCCCTTCAGGTCCCCTAGTTTGCACAGTACCCGAAGTGGAGGCCACTTTCTCTTTTCCTTTGGCCGTTCGTTTAGGAGGCATTCTACAACACGAAGAAAATTAAAATTTGTAAGTCATTTGTGATGCATAAATGAATGCTATAGTACTTCAAGATAATATAGGAAGAGGAACACCAAATCCCCAAACTTATGTCAAAACATTCATGCTACTTGCGTAATCAAAGATACCATGTAATTGACCAAACAAAGTATAAAACGATCTAACGATGCCATGCTCGACAAAATATATAATGAAGGTTGGGTACTATATAAAAATTTTCAAAATATAGTTCACAAACCCAATATCAATTCAAACAATGAAATTTTTTCATTTAAAACCATATTCGACCAAGCAAGTTCGCCTCCGGACACCATCGAGAAAAATCAAAATTTTCCCGAATAAACTTCGAGCATATGAAAAAGGGTATATTAGTCTCACACATATTCAAATTTGAGGTCAAACGGACGTCATTTGGATTAGGAAACTGAGGGATTGAGATAGTGAAGAATAGTGGAGATAAAGTGAGTATGAGTGATGTGTTGTAGGTGTGTGTAAGTGAACAGCAATGTGTGAGTGGAGCGTTCGTGTTCGTGAGTGAAGAGTGGTGTGTGTTCGTGTTTTAAAAGGGATTTGGGGCCTGAGGTGTTTTATACGACCGCATAGAACACTTCCATGCGGTCGCATAGAACAATTTGTCGGAGCCAAACAAATTTGCCCCTAACTTGTGTCTTGCGACCGCAAGCCTGGTAGTGCTATGCGGTCGCATAGACTACCAAGTATGGGTGTTTGGACAGTTTCAGAAAATTGACATTTTCGACTGTTGGGGGCCCCTAGTGCCTCGATATTCGTGTTATACAAGTTTAAAAGATGTAAAAAGTATATGTACATGAAAATTTATAAACCCTAATAAATGTTTTGAAAACTCATTTTCGGTCAATTTTCACCAAAATCTCGATTTGCTATCCACAATGCAACTCGACTATCCAACAATCCCAAAACTTATCAAACCATATTTTAAACTGCAAGGGGTGTATGGATGACATGAATATGGTTCCAAAAATATTTTAAACTTTAAAACATCTGTTGATCTCGAAAAACTTAAAATTGATCATTTTGTTTCGAAATCAACTAAGTACCATGGCAACACACCCAAACTCATGCACAAACTTGTTTGGACCATGCATATACTCTTAGTGACATCTAGGGATGATGAATGACCTAATATGACCAATTGTTTTTCAAAAACATGAAAAATTCCTAATCTATTGCAGAAAGCGAAATAAATAAAAGGGAAGAAATGTTGGATTGCCTCCCAACCAGCGCTAGTTTATAGTCTATAACTCGACTTTACTTCAGTTGATTCACTTTGGTGTGTTGAGATAGACGGTGGACTTTTCTTTTGGAAAATTACCGCTTCAATAAGGTTTCAACCACTGTCCATTCACCTTAAATAATCCATTGCTATCGTGAGTAATTTCAACTGCCCTATATGGAAACACCTTAGTAATTGTGTATGGGTCGGACCATCTTAACCTCAACTTTCCAGGGAATAGCTTGAGTCTTGAGTTGTATAACAAAACTTTTTGCCCTACCTCAAACTTCCATCTCTAAATATTCATGTCATGCCACTTTTTATTGCGCTCCTTAAAGTGCATTCTCGTACACATCCAATCGGAATTAATCCATTTCATTCAATTGTAGCAATCTCTTTTCACCAACTGCCTTCAAATCAAAGTTTAAATTCTCGATTGCCTAGTATGCTCGGTGTTCCAACTCAACTGAAAAATGACATGCTTTTCCAAAAACAACCGATACAGAGACATGCCTATAGGTGTTTTGAAAGCTGTCATGTAAGCCCATAGTGCATCCTCAAGCTTCTTAGACCAATCTTTTATAGAAGAGCTCACTGTTACCTCAAGTATCCTCTTCAATTCCCTGTTAGAGATTTCAACTTGGCCGCTGGTCTGAGGATGATACGGAGTTGCTACATGATGCCGGACGCCATATTTAGCCAACAAGGACTCAAGTTGATGAGTGCAAAAATGCTTGTCCCCATACTTATGATAGCCTGATGAATGCCATAACGGGTGAAAATATACTTATTTAAAAACCTAATCACCACCTTAGTGTTGTTGGTTGGAAATGCTACTGCTTCTACCCACTTGGGGACGTAGTCAACAACAACCAATATGTATTGATTCAAGAACGATGGTGGGAATGGTCCCATGAAGTCAGTTCCTGACACATCAAAAAGTTCTACCTCAAGAATGTTGTTTAAAGGCATCACATTCCTCTTCGAGATATTTCCAGTGCGCTAACACCTATCACACATCTTCATAAATTCAAAGATATCTCGAAACAATGAAGGCCAATAGAACTCAGATAGTAGAATTGTTTTTGCTATTTTGGATGCCCCAAAATATCCCGCGTATATAGATGAGTGACATTGCTCCAGTATTTTAGGCATTTCTTCCTCTGGCACACATCGTCGAATAATCTGATCTACTCTTCGCCATACAGAATGAGATCTTCCCAAAAATAATATTTCAAGTTAGCGAAGAACTTCTTTCTCTAATGACTTGAATAATCCGGTGGGTTAATAGACTTGGCCAAGTAGTTTACGATATCAACATACCAAGAGACCCCATCAATGCTAAAAATTTTCTTATCTGGGAAAATCTCATTAATCTCGATTGAATCATTCTGCTCTCCTAGCTCAAGTCGAGATAAGTGGTCGGTTAACACATTTTCGCTGCCCTTTGTGTCCCCTATCTCCAGATTAAACTCTTGTAGGAATAACACCCAACGAATAAGTCTCGGTTCGGCGTCTTTCTTCATCAACAAGTACTTTAAAGTAGGATGATCGATGTGGACTATGACATTTGATCCTACAAGATATGACCAAAATTTATCAAAGACAGACCACAGCTAACAGCTCATTCTCCATAGTGACATAATTTAGCTAGGCATCAGTCAAGGTTTTGCTTGCGTAGTATATCACGTGAAATATCTTATTTCTTCGCTGTCCCAATACAGCCCCCATTGCGTAATCACTAGCATCACACATTAATTCAAACGGCAAACTCTAATCCGATGTGATACTCACTCGTATTGAAGTCAGCTTCTCTTTTAACATGTTGAAAGCTACAAGACATTCTTTAGAGAAGTTAAACTTGACATCCTTGGCTAGTAAGTTACACAAGGGCTTCGTGATTTTCGAGAAGTCTTTAATAAACCTTCTATAAAACCCGGCATGTCCTAGAAAGCTACGAACACCCTTAATTGACGTCGGTGACAATAAGTTCTCAGTAACCTGAATTTTTACCTTGTTCACCTCAATTCCCGCTCCTGATATGCGGTGCCCAACATAATGCCCTCCTAAACCATAAAGTGGCATTTTTCTCAGTTCACTACCAAGTTTGTCTCTTTGGATCGTTGCAATACCGAGCTCAAATGCTCCAAACATTCATCGAATGACAATCCAAATACCAAAAAGTCATCCATAAAAATCTCTATGAATTTTTCAACCATATCTGATAATATAGCCATCATGCAGCGTTGGAAAGTGGCAGGAGCACTGCACAACCTGAATAACATCCTACGGTAAGCAAAAATACCATAGGGACACGTGAAAGTAGTTTTCTCTTGATCGTCTGGTACTACTGGTATTTGATTGTACCCAGAGTATTCATCGAGAAAATGGTAGTGAGAATGAACTGCCAACTGTTCTAGCATCTGATCGATGAATAGAAGGGAAAAGTGATCCTTTCGAGTAGCAGCATTGAGTTTCCGGTAATTAATGCACACTCTACAGCCTATCACAGTTCGTATGGGAATTAACTCATTCTTCTTATTCTGTATCACTGTAATACTACTCTTTTTAGGCACAACCTAGATTGGACTGTCTGATATTGGGTAAATAATGTCGACTTCTAGGAGTTTCAGTACTTCAACCCTAACTATCTCTTTCATGTTCGGATACCTATGTCAACGAGTCGAGCCGAGTCGAAAAAAAGCTCGGGCTTGGCTCGAGCTTTTTTGGGCTCGAGCCGAGCCAAGTAAAGCCCGGCCAAAAAAATAAAGCTCGGACCAAGCCTTAGCGGGCCGAGCTGAGCCGAGCCGGCTCGATTTTTTATTTTTTTTGCTTGCGCAGGCAGTAAAAAATAACTGCCTGTGTACGCAGGCAGCTATACACAGGCAGCTGCTTAGCTACCTGCCTGTGCTTAGCAGATAGCTATTTTAGTAGGTGCTGCCTATGTACGCAGGCAGCTGAGCAGCTGCCTGCTTGTGTGCAGCTGTTTAGCCGCCTGCATGTGCTTATCAGGCAGATTGTGCTCTGCCTGTGCTCTGCCTGAGCAGGCAGCTAAAATAGTTGCCTGCGTACATAGGCAGCAAGGTAGGCAGCTATTTTTTTAACGGGCTAGCTCGAGCTGATGCCTCAAAATGGGGCTCGGCCCTAGCCGGGCCCGCTCGAGGTTTTTTCAGGCTGAGCTCGAGCCGACGAGCTTTTTTGCCATCCCTATGCTCGGATTTAGCCTTCTCTGACCGTCTATACAAAGTTTAAAATTCTCCTCTATGAAAATCTTGTACACGCATAGTGAAGAGCTGATCCCTTTAATATCAGCGATAGACCATCCAATTGTTGTCTTATTTTCTCGGAATACCTCTAGTAGTCTTTCTTTCTCCACCTCACTGACTGAGTTCGAAATAATCACCGGGAGTCTAGAGGACTCCCTCAAATAAGCATATGAAGATGAGGCGGTTGTTGCTTAAGTTCTAACTTTAAAAGCTATTGAACATATGGCAGTGGCCTTATAGGACCAGTTCCTAATTCCTCGAACTGACGTTTTCGCGTGTATGGTGGGTTAGTTTCCAAGAACCTCGTACATGTCTCAATATCAAGAGAATCAGAGTAGATTGAGAATGTGCAATACATGCTTCAAACGCGTCCGACAAGTTGTGTAGCAGAAATGTGTCTTGGACCACTTTTCAATTACATCTATCTGAAAGCAGCTATCTGACCTAGTAGGGAATTTCATGGCCTTGAAGACATTGAAAGCAACTTGTTCCTCGCCGAGCCTCAAAATCAACTGGCCCTTCTGTACATCAATAAGTGTTCTCCCTGTAGCTAAGAACGGTCGACCCAATATAAGTGGTACATCCTTATCTTCACCCATGTCCAGAATAAGAAAATTCATTGGGAAGATGAATTTCTCCACTTTAATTAGCACATCCTCTATAATCCCTCTTGCATTATGGGATCGATCAGCCAGCTGTAGAGTCACTATTGTTGCTTTAGCCTCTCCCAAATCGAGTTTCCTAAAAATAAAAAGTGACATCAAATTAATACTCGCAAAATTTCTCCACTTTAATCAGCACATCCTCTATAATCCCTCTTGCATTATGGGATCGATCAGCCAGCTGCAGAGTCACTATTGTTGCTTTAGCCTCTCCCAAATCGAGTTTCCTAAAAATAGAAAGTGACATCAAATTAATACTCGCATCTAAGTCGCATAAAGCTTTATCGAAATGACAATTCTCAATAGTGCAATGTACAGTAAAACTCATTGGGTCTTTAAGTTTTGGAGGTAGCTTTTTTTGGATTCTAATGCTGCACTCCTCAATTAACATTACCGTTTCATGCTCATCTGGCTTGCGTTTGTTAGATAGAATGTCTTTCAAGAACTTGGCATAACTAGGAATTTGAATGAGTGCATCAGCGAACGAAATGTTGATATGTAATTTCTTAAAGACCTCAAGGAATTTATTGTACTATTGATCCAATTTGTGTTTTTTCAATCTTTGGGGAAATGGAATAGGAGGTTCGTAAGGATTGATAGAATTGTTCTCCTTAACCTTCGGTGTTTCTAAACTCTCCTTAGTAGATGTTTCAGGTGTTTGTTTAGTCTGTTCCACTTACTCCTCACTCGAAGAAGGCATTTTCTCCTTCCTCGCAGCAGGCCTCTTGACATATATTTTTGGCAGTTGCACCCCGCTTCTGGTTGTTATTATTTTGGCGTGTTCCTTGGGGTTGATCTTTGTATTACTGGGTAACGAACCTAGGGCTTTGCCATTCATAGATAGTGTCATCTTTCCCAACTGAGTCTCTAGGTTTTTAATAGCAGCACTCTGATCTTAGAGAGTTGTTTTCAGTTTTTCTCATAAACTGGTTGTTGGCTTCTATGTACTGATTTGTTTTCTCCATGAATTTACCGAACATTTATTCCAATTGCAACTTCTTCTCCAGCTGCTGAAACTAACTCTATAGCCTATTCTGACCACCCCAAGAAATGTTTGGGTGTTTCCTCCACCCTGGGTTATAGGTTTCTGAATTAATTTGTTGACGTTGTCCCCATTGTACGAAGCCCACTTATTCCATACTCCTCACAGCTTGGCTTTTTAGCTTGTGCAATGTTAGCTGTCTGTGAAATGCTCTCAACCTTATGGAATAATGAGTATATTTTCGCTGACAAGGCTGAGTAAGCATCTCCCTCGTATACACCTGGCACCTTCCTTTGAACAACCCGTTCAGAAGCCCACATTGCTGAAGTAGTCGCCACTGTCTCGAATAGTTTCAATGCATCATCAATAGTTTTTGTTGATAATGAACCATTAGACGAAGAATCCACCGTGCTTTTGAATGATGGAAGTAATCCCATATAAAAATATTGGACCTGAAGTCCTTTATTAATACCGCGATGAGGACACTTCCTTAGCAAGTTCTTAAACTGATTCCAAGCTTTATCAATGATTCTGATTCATTTTGCCAGAAGATAGATATGTCATGCTTCAGTTTTGCTATCTTGGCCGGTAGGAAGAACTTTGTACAGAATTTTTGAGCTAGGTCGTTCCATGTGCTGATGCGGCAATAGGTTGAGAATCCAATCACTCTAGTACTTTATCACATAGCGTGTGTGGGAAAAACCTTAATCTGATAGCATCATCTGAGATACCCTGATATCGGAAGTGTTGACACATCTCCAAGAATCAAGAGACGTGTGTATATGGATTTTCTTAAACTCTGCCATAAAACTGATATTCATTTTGGAATAGATGTATGACATTGGTCTTCAACTAGAAGTTAGGATTCCCAAACGGAGGATAGATGATGCTGGATTGACTCTGAATGATTTGCGGTATCATGAAATCCCCAACCAGCATGTTTCCCTCATCAGCAATTTCCCCTTCATTAACTTGAATCACTTGATTGTTTTGTTGGTTAGCCATTTGTTACACTACTTTTGCTTCTTTTTGCATGCGATGGAAGGTGCGTTCGATTTCTAAATTAGCTGGAATCAAGTCATAGTCAAGCGACATTTGCATACAAGACCTGAGAGAAGATCAAAAATCATACTTAGATAAACCACTTTAAAAAAAAATAACTAAAACTAAATAAATGAAAATAGAGAAAAAAAATATTCAAATTAGTGTTAAGATAAATAAAATTAAACTAAATTCAATCCCCAGCAGCGGCACAAAAAACTTGTTCACGAAAATATATTTCGAATAAAATACACCGCAAGTGTACGGTTCGTTAACAAATAATAAAGTGGACTTTTTGAGTTTGAGTGTCATCCCACAAGGATTGGTTAGTTCTAATTCTAATTACCGTAACCTTACCTAAAACAATAAAAATGAGAGTGTTTATTTTGATGAATTTGTAACTAAGTTAATGATGCGGATGCGATTATGAATGCTTTAACTAAATTGAATGAAATTTATGTTGAATGCAAGTAGAAGTTTTTTTTTCTTATATATGATGAATGCACTAGGATCACGAATCCCTATGTAATAATATTTTTAAACATAGTTCTACACTTTGACACACGATTGAAATATTGAAGAATCAATACTCCTAAATTATTTAACAGTCTCTCTCGAATAAAGCCAAACATATTCTAATATGTGACTCAACTATATCTCTATAACAGATGCGAATATATAAGAATGCTTGAGTTTTTGTGAGCACTTAACGATTCACATAGGGTATAGCGGTATATTTATATCTTCTATCGGACCATATGATGATTTATAGCTCGTCGAACCTATTCCCCCTTCTTCCCAATGCATGAAATAAGTCACCACACTCTCACAATTACTATACAATAATTATGGAAAAAATGAAATTCATATATAAACCATTCAAATATTCCAAAAACGTGTTTCGATGTCAAAGATGTAAAACTAAAATTTAAAAATCATATTACATAGTTCATCTAACCCTAGTACATAATTAACCTAGCCAGCATAGTGAAAAGAAGAAAATCAGAAAAATAAATAAAGAACACATCACCAATTTAATTCTTGAGTTTAATCTTCACTTTGTGGTGTTGCTCTACTTGTTTTTGCCTGTTTTCTTCTCTTAAAACTTTTATGAATCTCCCTCCCCCCCCCCCCCCCCCCCCCCCCCCCCCCCCCCCCCCCCCCCCCCCCCCCCCCCCCC
>CAIGRN010036391.1:0-14481 GCA_903798345.1 Fraxinus anomala
TTAGGAATAATTTAACCAATTGTTACATAGTAGTCATCATGGGAACGATATCCAGACTCATTGGTCTACTATATTACTTGTTACGATCCGTACACTTGCAGAATATAAAAATCGACAACAATTTGACAATTCTAGAATTAAGGTTGTGATTGTGTGTCTTCAAATGCTGAATATAACAAACAGTTCCTAGCAATTACCTCACCTGGCTACTACTTAGAATTGGTTTCAAGGCTTTCATTTTCGCTGCAGAAAAATCAAAATCTATATGTTCTCTAGGATTAGCCGCCACAAAATGCCTGGGAGGATAACATGCTTTTTGTTTCTGCTACCAGTTGTGGGAATACTAATAATATGTAATTTCTGAGAACTGCATCAATTTCTTCCAGAAAACAAGCCTGCTTAACAGATTTAATTGAAGCCAAGCCAGACACCAAGACAAAAATCTCAAGTCATTCTATGAAGACAAAAGTTGTATAGAACTAAAAGTCTTTAAGGATTCAACTAGCTCTTTAATCCTCTTCAAGGGAGAGATTATATTGCATGCATGCAATGCATAACATGTTTCTTGTATATGCCTAAATATCTAAAAGCTCATATGAGATCAAAAAACTACGGAAACGAAATTTATTATCCGAAAATGAAAGTTTCATATTTTAATATAATTCAACCAAGGCCTCGCCAAAGAAGAATTTCAAATCCTAGCCTTTAGAACGGAAAAAGTCATATTTGAACTAAAAATTTGAGACAAGTGGGAACAACTTTTGGACTACTACTGAACTTGAGCAGTTCTTTATGTTGGTTTTTGTCAAAGACATAAAGAATATAACCTGGTTATCCTGCACTAACAATTTGGCAGCTCATGTTTTATTTTGTCTTTTCCAAAGATAAAAGTTGAGTTGTAGACTCCTATTACACACTTTTTAAGCTTTCGTCAGTGGCAAAGATCCTAGAAGCAGCATTCTTACAATGACAAACAAGAACTACATTTATCTTCAAGCAATAAAACACCTACTCACTTGACTAATGGGAGCCCATAAAACTAAGACCAAGTCATATGAGCCAGTACTACATCCCCTAAAACTAATTGCTGGATATTTCCAAAAGGACCAAAACAAGCATATGAAGTTCTACAGAACTTAGCTAAATGAACAATGTTTCTCATCGATCAATAGTGCACAAAATGGTTAAACATTAAATTGTTCAGAGTTAACAAAACAAGAAATACTTAGGCTCATTATTATACCAGAGAACAATACTTAATCAAGATTTCTAACTATTTTAAGAAAGATGGCTAAAGAGTTCTTGCTACAATTGTCCAGTATCCACCAGTTCATTTGTAAGAAATATACACATACAAATTCGCAACCTTCAATGCCACAAACCGTTGCCAAGAACAGAACACGCATGAAATATTCTAATTCAATCCATGCACATAAAAAAAAGGAATTCCAAACCACTGCTTCCTGCTACATTAATCCAATAACAACAAAACATCCCAAGGGGTGGGGGGTGGGGTGGGGGGGGATTTTCACCCACAAAACGTTCAACAAAATAACATCCAAATCTGGCAATTCATGTATAAAAAAAAACAAAAGAAGTCGAGAAATCTGAAAACAGGTAACAAAATCAAAAGATCAACAATTTTAATCAAACGATAAAAAATAAAAAAAAAAATCATTTTGGTGCAGAAATGATAAAATAAGTGGTGAATTATCATTAATCGTCGATATCTAACTAGAATCTGGATGGATCATTACATAGAACGGATGAAGAAAAAATGACAATAAATAAAGAAAAGTGAAAGAAGGGTTGTGTTTACCTGTAATTTGATGATGTATGTATATCTCTCTTGATCTGCAAAACCGCAAATGCTAATCCACACGCGAGGGTTTGGGCGAGTGGATGCTTTTTCTCCAATTCTGCTGATTAGGGTTTGAGAGCTTTTTTCCCGTACCCTTTCATCTCTCGCGCGTGAACCTTGTCCGCAGAAAAAGGTTAAATATATCACTAATAATTTCCCAAGACCAAATAATTATAATACTGGAGAAGAATTGTAGTGTTGATCACTAACTTATGGGATTTGAAGTAACTTGGTCCTTGGCTATTTTCTCTTGACTAATGCTATTTAAAACCATCGATATTACAATATCAATTTACGTGGCACCTAAATGACATTAAAAAATAAGTACAATTAAATGAAATACATAATTCAACATTAATTGAGTCTATCACATTATAACACTTACACGAGTGCTTTAACATCAGTAATTTTAGATAACATTATTCATTTCTTTTTGTAAATCATCATACTACTATTAGTTTTGGAGTATTGTTGGTCGTTGTAGGATGGGGAAATACCCAGCCAACCCGATCCATCCAAAGACTGCTCAAAATGGGTAATGATTCCTATTTAATCGGGTTGGTGAAGCAAGATCGGAAGACAAGTAAAGAAATTTGTCTCAGGCAAGGACGAAGAATCAATCACCTTTATTTGGAAGCATCAAACAAATCTTATTTTTCACATGTTACAAATTCCAACCAACTAAATTAATATGCCTTGTTTGATGGTCATTATTATGTATAATCACTCATCGAAACATGGGCTCAAGCAAATATTATCTCGTATAATCACTCATCGAAACAAGCATTGACACTGTAAGCACTACCAGTTCTCTTAAAGAGTCATAGGAACTAAGATCCAGCAACTCAATCGAGCACCACATATTCCCTTCTTTCGCAACAAAACTCAGTAAACATTTCGTCCTTCAGAAAAGCTGAATCAATGATTCCAATGCCTTTCGTTTGAACTCAAGGTCGTCGATCTGGAGCCTTATGAAAAGATCCTTGACAAAAAATGAGAGTCATTCTTCGAGGCTTTTGCGCAGGGTGAGTAAGAACAATACAGTTGAATATAGTGTAACTGTTATGTCATATATCCAATTGATTTTGAATATAAACATTTTGAATATATAATTAATGCATTTCATTTATGGCAGATCTATTATTTAATTGAATTAATACTTTAATAAATTAAATAATATAATATGTATATTTAAGTTTTGGTAATTTGTTAATCACAAGGAGTTGTGATTGTGATACAAATTACATATGATTGAATTTTAAATCATTCGTGGTCACAAGTAATAACGAGGTACAGATAGATCATCACGTGTGATATTTCTTACTTGTGAAATAAATAACTGATCTTACAAGTTAAAGTGTGGTGACACTTAAATAAACACGTGAATGTTTTGTTATGGGAACAAAGCATTGGAGACCAGCTATAGAGATTATATATGGATAACGATTTGAGTGTTAGTGGTTAATCTCTAATATTCAATAGTGGAATTGGTCATTCTCTTATATGAGAACAGTCATATTTTGGTGATATTGAATATTGATCTATTAAGAGTCGCTAATACGACACTGTTCGAGTACGTAAAAAATTATATGAAAGTTGTCAATGATAAATAGATGACTCATCACTCTTAAATAGTAAAAGATTATGATCTACATTTCATTTATTTAAGTTAATAACGAAAGCATTGATCTTGGTGTACTCATAAATCAAAAATAGATTTTGACTTATATTGACTTAAGAGTAATATGAAAGATATGATCGATAATCAAGATCAACACACTTTTATGTCTCGTAATTGATCGATATATATTGATGGAGGGATTATAGTTTCACGATAAATTAACAAGTTTAATTTTGTCATAGCACGTTACATTTTTCATCACATGTTTTGCCCTAACACATTGTTAGAGTTAATTTAAAATAACGAATATGAATTGATTAATTTAGTTGAATTAATGATATATTAAAAAGGTTTTTTAATTTAATTTATTTTGATTAGATCAAAATAATAATTCATATAGTTAGGTATCATGATCAAGAACGTAATGAGTCACACATAAGAGAAGAATTAGAAGAATAATGTTTACTAATTAATTAATTAACAAATGTTGGATAATTAATTAATCGAATTACTTATTAATGGATCAAATTAATTAATCATGATTAATTAATTAATGGACCAAGTTTAATTAATTAGATTAATTAAAACATTGAACCGGGTTAAGTTGAAATGTCGAGCCAAGCCCACTTGAACTTTTATTAATAAAATGTCAGGGTTGAGAAAATATAATACAGTTATTATCTTTCTAGTATAAGAAAAGAGAAACTCTAATTCTCTCACTATTGTTCACTGTGTGGATTTTCATTAGAGGTTAAGCAATCAGACTCTGTGGATTACAAATCAAGATTGTTCTTTGCTGAATTAACTAAAAATATAATTCTTATCACAAATTCTTTGTAAACGCAAAGCATATTATTGGCGGAAATTGAAATATTATCTTAAATTCCACTATGCATGTTAACTAAATTTCCAACACGTAGTAGAAGGTTTAGGTGGTGAATTTGCTTCGACAACCAACTAGCAGCCATGTCAAGTTCTGATTGCATAATGAGCTTGTCGAGATTGAACGAAGGATCACAACTTTGATGGCAGAGGAGAGCATATTTAGAAAGAGAGAATGGAACAAAGGGTTGTCAGAATGGAACAGGATTATCTTGTCGATTGTTTTAGTTGGGAACGATAGCTCTGACGGTGGTTACGACGGTGGAATGCATGTGTACTTTTTTCTTTATGTTACTTTTGGTGGTGGGAAAACCCATTTGCAATGAATGAAGAGGAGAAAGCTATAGGGAAGAGAAGATGCGGAGGGAATGGTTAGGAAGCTCGTGGAAGTGGGAAGTGAGGTAAGTGGTGTTTGATTTCATTTTTTTAAAAGTTTATAAAAATATGGTGCGAGATAGGGTTGGACATTGGTCGGTTCGGTTCGATTCTGAAGAGAACCAAATCGACCCAAAATTTTCGGATATTTAATAAATGGAACCGTCGGGTCCAAATATAATTATGGAATCGTTCGGGTTCGGTTCCATTGGGTTCGGTTCTGTACCATAATTAAATTTTTTAATATTTACAACAACACTACATAAATACAACTAATGACATTTTCATTCGTAACTTTTACAAATTAACGTTACCCAGTTTAAAAACACATAAATAACAAGTTATCCAATAAGATTAATTCAATTAACACAAATACCAAAAAGATTAATTCAATAATTCATTTGCTTCAAGTAGCCAGAAAACAAATATAAATTAAAAGTTATCAATTTTTAAAATTTTTTATTATAAAGAGTCTGAAAGAGATAAGAGAACTATGTTGGTAACAGCCTGTTGCCAGCTAGCAAATAAATATATTATAAATGTTTTAAATTATAAAGAGTCAAAGAAGAATTGTTGGGCAGCTTGGGGCCTTGGGCTAACAAAAAATAAATTTAAGGATAATAAGGCCCAAATGTTGGGCTAATAAAGTAAAAGTTACAAAAAATTAATTTGGCTGGATTAATTTGCTAATTTGTTTTAAAAAATTAAAATAATTTAATTAATTCAATATAAAAAATTTAAAAAATTATTTAGATTCGGTTATTATTCGGTTCTTGGTCTAGAATTGAGAACCGACCCAAACCCATCGGTTTTCAATTCGAGTATCCGTTTGGGTATTTAACTTATGAAAAATCGCTCGGTTCGATTCGAGTTCGGTTCGGGAGTTTTGTTCAACCCTGGTACGAGCACAAATAATAAAGTTGATGCTAATGGTATGTGCACAAATCCGTTCTATAGAAGATAATATACTCGACGTTAATATTTATTTAAGCAAATAAAAAGAACTTTCTACACACAAGACTTACGAAATCTATTGGATGAGTTGGATCCATTTTGGAAAGTTATGATTAATTAACTAGTTGAATATCAAAATTATTTTGTTTGATGATAATACAATGTATTGAAGGATAAAAATAAACTTAATAATGATTTTCAATAGAAGCTCAAATTTTAAGGTATGCTTAAAATCTCTAAATTCAACTTTTACGGAAAATTGAAATCTACATTAATTAATTAACCTTGTTTGGTGGGGATTAAAATCATATTTTTAGTAGATTTTGATAAAAAATTGGTAAAATATATAGTTCAAAAGTTGTGAAATTCATGAAATATGTGGTAAAAATTGATTGTTAACTTTAACTAAAATTAAAATATAAATTTTAAATAGGAAAATTTCCAAATTATTCAAAATTTCTTACACGTCAATGCATCATCAACAACATAAAAACTTTGTAATTCCTAATACAATCAATTAATTTTGAGAGGGTTTACATCATATTTTACCTCAATTTTTATCATTATTTATCTTTTTAAATGGTTCTTAATTTGCTTTACTTCATAGAGAAAATATATGATGCATGGTGAGTTAAAAATTAAATATGTTATATATACTAAAATAATTGTGACATCATAAAGACTTAATTAATATATTAAAGATAAATATTATTTATGAACAAAAAATTATGTGATATATGAGAAATAATTAATGTTCAGTCAAACAAATATTTAGTTTATTTAAAAGTATTTTATAATTATGCTGTCCTATAATCAATTTTGATGTTCAAAGCACTTTTTGAATTGATAATCAAACATGTTGTTACGCCTTGAAAAATTAGGACCTCCAATTAGCCCACGTGGCGAATGGCTCGGAGGGCCCACGCCTCATACACTAGCATGGGACGACCTAGTCATATGCATGCGAACCACTTTAAGTGTGAACAACCCGCTTTCCCCTACATAGAAAATTTGGACTGATGCAAGAGCCAGCCCAGGACAAGGCGGTGACGAGATCTTAAACAGATCTCGTGCCATGTGAATTGACAGACAATTCACTGCCATCGCCATCCTATTTAGTCAAGTCTAAAGTTCAAATTAAGCTTTATGAACATGAAAGTGGTTTTAACATTTAATGCTATGATTGATTGATGTATATGACAAGAGAGGACAGTTGTTTGGATGAGGCCACCTGCACTATCATCCAGTTGACGCCATTCATTTTGTCCAAGTATAAAAGCTCACATTCAATGTCATTCAAAAGTAATGCAAGTTTAGACTCTTAAAGCTATATTCCTGTTTCACATACATTTTACTCTTCCACCCCAAAGTTAACCCACATTTTACATTGGAGGCTCACATTTAAAGCTCTCCGACACTCCGAATTACTTCTTCAACTGATTTGACCATCAGAGTGCGCGCGACTAACTCCATCCCTTCCGGAGAAGGCCACGTGTGACTAACGGTCTATCCAAATATGCAGGAATCCAGCTTGCGTAGACGTGAGAAGTCTTGGGATATGTTAGCCACATCATTGGTATGTTTCTTGGGGTTAACAGATTGGCGCCGTCTGTGGAAAACTCGACACTATAACCACGGACATCCTTGTGGTAAAAGTCATCTCAAGCAGAGCCTTGAAGAAAAGTTTGGTTCTTGAAGAAAGAACCACTGCAAAGAGAAAACACCTAAAATGCCTACCTTTAGCTCGAAGCCAAATACACGCTATGAGTTCTAGCCACTACGAATTCCAAGGTAGAAGTAGACAACAGGAGGAGGTCCTCCAAACAAATGTAAACGTGTGTCGCCCCCACCACCAACACAGGTGAGACGGTACTACAGCACGTTGGCTAGGGAAGTAAGGGAAATGGCTGCAAATATGAGAAACATGGCCCAGCAGAATGCTACCATGCAGTAACTACTCATGCAAATGCACCAACATGTAGGATACCAAGTGCCTCAATAGGGAGTGTTACCCCAAGAAGGCAAGGAGAATGACACGACAGCCTACCCCCAAAAGCATAGGAGGGAGATCAGCCCAGCAGAGAGGGAGGTGGAGATGGACATTTCCACCAATTATGCTACTAGCCGACCCGGTGATAACATACCACTGGAGGAAAACTTCCTCCTAGAATATGCTCAAGAACGTGAACCACAAAGATCCACAAGTGTGTTCGATCGAATTGGACCATTAAGGCCTAGAAATAGGTTCCACCAACCGCCTCCCATACAAAGAGAGCCGAAACGAAATCCAGAATATGAACCTCAGGGGGTTCCTCTCCCTTCACCTAGAAATAGACGAGAGAGAATAGATGAGACAAACTTAAGGAATCAAACAGAAGTGTTGCAACCCATTCGTTACCAAGCAGAGGAAGATGATTTCGACAGTCCATGCAGGTCCTTCGAGTTAGGTGACATGACGAAAGCCTATCTTTCTCCCAAAAGTTGAGAAGCGCCCCTGTTCCAAACCACTTTGTGCCACCAAAGATACCTAAATACGAGGGAAAGGGTGATCCAGCAAAGCACCTCAACAACTACAAGACCCATATCTCTTTGCGAGTGGTCTCGTTAACGCTAAAGTGTAGAGCTTTTCATCTAAAATTAATTGGG
Source organism: Fraxinus anomala (assembly GCA_903798345.1). NCBI lineage: Eukaryota > Viridiplantae > Streptophyta > Magnoliopsida > Lamiales > Oleaceae > Fraxinus > Fraxinus anomala. The sequence continues at coordinate 8,340 of CAIGRN010036391.1, forward strand.
GCCGTAGAAATTTGATACAGTTGTATCCCAACCGGCAACATTAGGAGCTGGCCAGACCTAAAAAATTCCTTTTTGAACCAATACTTGTCTAGCAAAGAAGGGGAAGCCCCCATCTAAAGGCTACATGACATGAGGTAGCAAGCATGTGAAACTTTGAAAAAGCTACTTGGCTCGTTTAACGGACGAGATGACTTATTGCGAGCAGGTTATAAATAGAGAGGCCTTTTCTGCTATAAGAGGAGGTCTCAACATGAACACCATATTTTAGAGGGATGTGCAAAATAAAAACCCTTTCTCTTACCATGCCTTGGTGGAAATGATGAGAAGCTAGATTTTCAACGAGGAGCTGATTGATCATTGCAATCGAACTTCACTAGGATACCTATCACCTCAGAGACAATGATGAGGTCCTGTGTCACACTTGGTAGACCAGCAATGGACCCAAGCGGGACACACAATCGTCCCCACCTTAGGCTAAGCATCGACCATTGCTACGCTAAATACAGTGCCATCTTTGGCATATAAAGAAGTTTGATCTGAGGCTCAAAGATAGTCTAATCAATCCAGGTGAAGAGGTAGGGGAAGAAACATAGAGCCTAGAGATAGGCAATATTGCACCTACTATCGAATCAACAACCATAGTACAGAGAACTGCCTGTAAAGGCCATATCATGAAGAGCCAACAAGCCCTCATGTTGAGAGAAGAAACACCTATCAGGTACAAAGGAACGTGCCTCAGCCTAGGCATGAGAGGTAGCCTCGACGTGATGAGGCAAGGCGAGGCGATATTGCAGAAATGAATTGCCTTAGTGGGAGCACGAGGAGGAAAGAAATAGGCCAAGAGGTGGACAAAGGCACAGGAGAGAACCCCCAGCCAATGCGGATAATGCTCCCATACGGGAAATTGACACCATTATTGGTGGTCCACATGTAGGAGGAGAGTCAAGAAATGCTCAGAAAAATTATGAAAGGGAAGCAAATGATCCTCCCATGATGAGCTACTTAGTCAATAGTACCACTCGTGGAGCTGGAAGCATCCCACCAATAACTTTTTCACAAGAAGACACCATTAGGGTTCATTATCCCCATTGGGACGCTTTGGTGGTACAATCTATCGTGGCCAAAAATGGGCTCAAGCGCATGTTGGTAGACAATGGGAGTTCAATTAATATCCTGTTTGGAATCACCTTTGATAAAATGATGGTAGATCATGAGCTCACCCCCATGACCGTCCCCTTATATGGTTTCACCGGTCATAGCATCGTTCCTAGGGGGAGGATCATGTAATACCCCAAACTTCACTTTACACACTCGGCCAATATGGTTCATGTATTACTTGCTATTTACATTATCATTGCATTTGAATCAATAGTTTGAAATGGTTTTCTTTTATAATGGTGCATTTGGTCATTGAAGTTTAAGATCTCTATGTGGTGTTAGTATTCAACCTCCGGACCTAAGTGGTGAATCTTACATTGAGCTATGGTAGAAATCTAGGTTAATCTAAATGTTGGATATTGATGTGATAAATGATTATGACCTTGAAAGGGGCGGAAGCATTATCGGTAAAGTTACTTGCTTTTATTTCGGTTAATCCTGGTTGCCCTAAACCCCTAATTAAGTCTTNACCTCCGGACCTAAGTGGTGAATCTTACATTGAGCTATGGTAGAAATCTAGGTTAATCTAAATGTTGGATATTGATGTGATAAATGATTATGACCTTGAAAGGGGCGGAAGCATTATCGGTAAAGTTACTTGCTTTTATTTCGGTTAATCCTGGTTGCCCTAAACCCCTAATTAAGTCTTTAATATATTTGAGACATGAGCATGAAATGACATGATCATAATACGATAATATAAGATTCATGTGACATTATAAATATTAAGGCACAAATTGTTGAAATCGGTTAAGAATCTACCGCCAATTGGGTAAGGAATCGAATAAACGGTTAAAGAATTAACTCTATAAATTATTTTAGGATCCTATGACAATTAAATTAGGTTGTAGACACACTAAGATAGGCCATATACACATGGTTTTCTACTACAATGATAGGTATAAAATTAGATTTTTACTACAAAGGACACCTCATGCTCGGTGACTTGTCATTTTAACCTTCAATTCCTTTGACCTTAAGGTTTCCATCACATCTCCTAACCCCTTATTACTTCATATAGGATAGAACAACCCTTTGCTGAAACCTATTTTTTCCTGATTCTTAACAACAAAATTATCATCCGTAAACTCAACGGAACACTTATTATCCGAAGTTAATTTACTAATAGATTAAAGATTTTTTCTTAATTCAAGAATAACAAGGACTTGGTTTAGTTTCAAATGACCATGTGTAGAGTTTAAAGAAATATTGCGAGCAAGAGAGATACGAAGACCATGTCCATTTTCGACAAATACTTTGTCACGACCTTTGAAAGTGGAAACATTTTCTAATTTACCTGGGTTTTTTTGTCATATGCGAAGTCGTTCTGGTATCGGTAGAAAAAGTTTGGTCATTTGGATCCTCAATGTTCATAGCAGTGAGAGCTTGAGCAATATTATCCTCAACATAGTCATATCTGTCCAACAATCTTTGGTAATGTGGTTTTTTTACCACACATTTGACAAATAACAAGCTAATTTGAATCTCTTGTTTCTAATTCTCAACATTTTGCTTCTGAAAATTCGGATAGTGCTGGTTATTGTCAAAGTTATGCCCATTGTTGGAAAAGTTCTATTTTGCTGAAGTCCTCTTTCGCGTGATCCGAAATGACCTTCACGTTGATTTCGACCTCTTCCTCTTTGACTAAAAAAAGCTTGGTGATGATCAATATGTGATTTTCTTCTTCTTTTTGATCAATAATAGTCTGTTCATAACCTTGTAAGGCAAGAATAAAGTGATTGAAGCTCGGTAAAGGTAGCTTGGCCAACATTACATTTTTTAAGTCAGCATATTTAGGTCCAAGAGCAATAGTAATTTGAAACATTTTGTCCTCATCAGAAATTGGTCTTCCAATGGCTGTAAGGCTATCATAAATGCATTTGAAACGCTTGGGGATATCTTCTAATAACAAAGATTCTTCTTCATCGAGTAGAGGTTGTCCTTAAGCCAAAATTCCTTCTATTTAGTTGAAGGAAGTATATGTTCTTCAACAGCAAGCCAGACTTGTCGAAAGGCGTTTGCCTTGATGGTGTAGAGGTTGTACTTAAAGCAGGAGTGCGCCTGCCTCTGCACATTTTCTTTGGATGGTGCTGAGGAACTTCATGTTGTCTCCCACCCAGATTCTACCAAATGGGTGAAGCCTGTTAGTTGGTGCCTATTTCGTTTGGAAGGAGGTCTCCATAGGCGAGGACATGCCTCTGCATGTCTTCCAAACAATGTTTCAGGCTCGGGTCATCGGGAAGGATGACTCCAAGGGGTGGTACTACATTACTCCTTGGGGTTCTCATGCTCCCTTCGTAGTGGGGCTTTCTTCCTCCATCAAGGAGTGGAAAGAGTCTTGGTTCTCAGTTAGGGGTAGGTAGCAGTTGGTTGAGGGGGATACTGTCCCAACTTGTGTGGTATCGACCCAGTACTACGAAGCCTGTGAGTGCCTCATCCTTCAGCTTGTGATTTACGTCCAACATTTCGATACTGATTCTTATTTGTTTTATTTGCAGATTTTGATTTACGTTACGAGCTTCACGAGGTCGAGTGAGATGTTATCGAAGATATTTACAAAAGATCTTCGAGGCTTAGAAGCTTTTCTCACCTCATTGATCGAGACCGTTATTTCTTGGACTTCGGATTGATGGCCTCCAAAGGTAAAAGGTTCTTCAACATTGAAAGTTTATTTTTATTCTTGCAATAGCTAACTTTTCTCTTCACATTTGTAGACAAATTTTCCAAGAAGGAGTATCTAGTACCTGACATGGCCACTATCCTGAAGGCCACAGCCATCACTGGTTCCAAGGCTCTGAAGCCTTCCTCATCCGAGGCTAAGGAAATGAGGTCGAGGCTTGAACGTCTCAGCAAGAACTGAGCTAAGAAAGAAGGGGAAGAAGAGGCTTCCAAGAGGGCCTAGACGGTTGCTGATAAGGGCAACGGGAAAATGGAAGAGACCGCAAAGAAGAGGAAACTTGTTCAAGCAGGTGGGGCTTCTACTAGCTTTGGGACCACCACGTCCCATTTCGAAAAAGGGGCTTCCCTACAGCCAAAACTTCTCCAATCTTCAATCAAGGCTGCTGTTGTGGAACAGTCTCGGAAGGCCAATGAAGAGGCCAAGAAGAGTACCGTTTCGACTTCTGAAGCTCCTAAGAAGAGCCAAATGGAGAGAACCCTAGGGAAGTCTGGGAGCTTTCTGGCTGGGAGAGACGATCAAATCACCTTGGTAGTGTTGGAGATGCTGCCACTTGAAGTCCGGGGGGACACAAAAAATTTTAATAAATTTTGGATTGAGAGATGGCAGAACTATGTGTCTACTTGTGATACGGTGGACCTCACTGCCACATTAGTGAGCCAAAGTGCAAGGGCTTTTGAGGTGGCTTTGAAATGTCAAGAAGTGTTATCTGACATTCAACGGAGGAACATAGCCTTGTATGAGAAATTAAATGTCGTTGAGGCCGAAGTAAAGAGGGGTAAGGCAGAGGCTGATGAACTGAGGGCCCAAAAATAGAAACTGAGGCCAAGCTAGCTTCAGCCTTGGCAGAGATCGAGGCCCATAAGAAGGAGGTGTATGAGTCTCAATGTGAGGTGGCTTCTTTGATAAAGAAAGTCAAGACTTCGGATACTCATCAGAAGATCACTGCCGAGGCTCTCGAGAAAGTCAACCTCGAACTCGCTGGTTTCAAGGATGCGAACCAGTTCATGGAGACTCAGATCAGATACTATGTGAAAGAGCTTAAAATAGCTGAGGCTGAGGCTCAACAGGCTAGCGAGGTGGCGGTGAAGAATTACATTGCTAACTTTCACTTGACAGAGGAGTACCAACGCTTCGCTATCTATCGGAGGAGGTTTGCCTACAAAGAAGTGGTGAGTTGGGTCAAAGAGCTCGACCCCGAACTAGATGCCTCTGACCTTAGGGCAGAGTTCATTGAGGAAGAGGTCCCCAAACCCCGGCAGAAGAAGCTGCTGAAAAAGTCCCTGCTGAAGGGGCTTCAGAAGAAGTGGTAACGGATGCATCTGCCATTGATGTACAAGCTCTTCTACCTCCTAAATAGCAGTGTAGGCTTGATTAACTATTGTAATACTTTTTGACCTCCTTATGTACTTATTCTTTTATTCGATGAATTAAAATCCTTTATTTTCCATTGTTTACAACTTCGCCATTTTTCTTCGAGGTGAATGGAATTCCATAACGCACAAATTATGAACTGCCTCGAAATATTGCAGCTCAAACCCCATCCGAACTAAGCTTAAATAACTGGACTCCAACTGGAATTGAATAGCTATGATGAGGCTTCTCTCTTGACGTCAAAGGGAGGCATGTGTTGTATGCCTCGGAGTTCAGATGAGGTGGTCCCTTTTGGGTACCTGAACCTCACCTCCGAGGCGTCCACTCTTCCTTATAGGTGGATGATTCAACCGTGTAAAGGCTTCTTCTATTGACATTCAATTTCGCCGGAGGGAGTATGTGATATACGCCTCTGAGTTCAAGTAAGGTGGCCCCTTTTGGATACCTGAACCTCTCCTCCGGGGTGACCATGATTCTTTACATGGTGGATGGTTCAACCACGTAAAAGCTTCTTCTATTGACGTTCAGTTTCACGAAAGGAAGGCATGTGTTGTACGTCTCGGAGTTCAAGTGAGGTGGCCCCTTTTGGGTACCTTAACCTCTCCTCCGATACGCCCACACTTCCTTACATGGTAGATGGTTCAACCATGTAAAGGCTTTTTCCATTGACGTTCAGCTTCGCCAAAGGAAGGCATGTGATGTACGCCTCAGAGTTCAAGTGAGGTGGCCCCTTTTTGGTACCTTAACCTCTCCTCCGAGGTGCCCACGCTTCCTTACACGGTGGATGGTTCAACCATATAAAGGCTTCTCCCTTGACGTTCAGCCTCGTCAAGAGAGGCATGTGTTGTATGCCTCGGAGTTTAGAAGATGTGATCCTTTTTGGGTACCTGAACCTCTCCTCCGAGGCACCCATGCTTCCTTATATGGTGGATG